>DWAV01001241.1:0-14225 GCA_018231305.1 Noctuana lactifera
ATCATTGACCTGCTAATATTGCACTGACGCAAAACAAAGGCGGCTAAACATCAGTCAGTCTTTATCAGCGCCCTAGTTCGCTCACCTTACTATCTCTTTCAAGTTCGTTTCTCAGCCATTCGAAATCACTGTACCGCCGTCTCACGCTTGACTCTTTCACTTTGAACACGGGCAGGTTCGTCTGGAAGCAGGAAATAGATTATAGCAACAATTTGAGTGCCCCTCGCGAGTTCAATCACTCCGCACTCGCCGCCGATACGCCCACTAGATCCACGCGCCAGTGTCAATATCGCGTGAGCTGTTAATCTAATTATCTCACAAAGGCATTTAACGACTCCTAGATTGACTTACCCTCATGCGAACTTCGTAATCGGTGTAGCGTTTTTTCCCTACACCCATACTGGTTACTGGATTCACCACGTCAATTTCTAAGAAGTTAGCTGGCGCCGCGTACGCATCGTCTAAGGTCTGCTTCTTAACGTTTAGCCGCCGCGTCGCGTCGGCTGTTGTATCCTCAGCCATCATAACGTTATAATTGAACAAACAATCACAAACTTAAAAAGACGGATCACTATCTAATCAAAAGGAAATGAAACTGACAAACTGACATGAATGAAACGAAACGAAATTTGACGTTTAAGAAATATGGCGTTATGTCAATGTCAGTATATATTTTTTTTAAATCTACCATTGTGTTATGCGTTATAAGCATGGAAAATTTTTGTCTATGATGGTTACTAGTCACAGTGCAATAATTTTGATTTGAGGCTAACTAATCGCTGTGGAGAACAATGGTGAAGGGACAAATATAGAGAAATTTCTTGTTTTATATACTTATCAGTAACTTTTCAATACGTAAAATCTTACTAAAAAAGGAATGAAGTAGTAATGGCAACACTATCAGAAACATTTCGTTTAAATTGGATGCAACCCATGCAACCGGATGCAACGATGACTACAGACTAAGGAATGCAATGCACTAGTCAAACTAGTTTTAAACAACACCATAACTTGCAGATACCTAACAAGAATGCTGTATTATTATGAATATATTATTTATTTATATGAATATATTATAATTTATAGGGTTCCGTACCCAAACGGTAAAACAGGACCCTATTACTAAGACTCACATGTCCGTCTGTCACTTGTCTATATCTCATGAACCGTGATAGACAACAGAAATAAATGCTTTAATTGAAGCCAGTTAAAAATAAAACAAAATAATTTGTTTTCACTTTATATTTCTATAAATATATACAGGACGATTATAGGAATTGACTCATGGGGTCCTCTTCCCGTCGCTTCTTCATCTTGTAGGCCTCCAACTCTTCCTCGGTGGGGGCCTGAACCTGCACCATGCTGTTGTAAGGCCTCTTGCGTTCGTCTACTGACAGCAGGTACTCTGCGTGCTTTTGTTGCCTTTCTTCCATTTCAAGAGCCTTTTAAACAAAATAATTTGAATGTGACTAAGTAACCATTAATTCTACTTCTATATATTCCCAGGTAGGTGTCACTAGTAGCGACACAGTTTATACTATTGCGGCTGTTTATGATAATTAAATATTAAAAAAACTATTTTATTTTTTGGTTACAAATAAATCATTAATCCACACACATTTATACCTTAAAAAAATTATATCATTGAAAAAATGTTTTTTGATGAAAGTTATGAATGAGGACCGACTAATATGAACCAACCATCTTAATTTTGAAAGGCAATGCAAAATACGACTGTTGGCCTGGATATTCATTAGCTGCTTTAATGAAACATATTACAAAAATACCTTTTTCAATTTATCCTCTAGTTTCTTCTCTTTCTTAAGATCTCTCTTTTTCTTCTTCTTTGCTTTCTTTTTGTTCTTTTTCTTCTTGCTAGTCCTCTCAGTTTTAGAGCGGCTGTCTCTATCTGAATCTGATGAGCTGCTGTCCGAGCTTGATGATGACGATGACTTGTCTGATTTTGCTGAAAATTAAGAGTTTTATGTAGACTTCTTGCTGAAAACAGGTGGTAGTTTCCTACAAAGCTAGAACTTTTTTAAACGTTGTTTTATTATCAATTAATTAAGTAGGTACCATTAATCGCAACAAAGGCCTGCCAGAGTTCAAGATCCCCTAAAATTTCAAAACAGGTAAAAAAAAAACTTTTTTATATAACCCGTTCCCACAATGTTACAATTTTAACATGTTTTAATTTACATATTTTTAACAGAGGAATCTGAGATAATTAAAGTACAAGTGTAGAAGAACAGAGTGATAAAATATATCATATTCGACTAATGGGGATCGGAATATGGCATAAATTATAATAAATCGTTATTTAGATTTTATATCTCATCGGTTGTACATCTTTTTTTGTATAAAATTATGTTGTGAATTATTTATGAATGGTATCTACATCTAACTTGATTGCTTCATACCTTTTTCCTTCTTCTCCGATACGTCACTGTGTAAAGCCTCACTGTGCTTCGTTGTCTGTTCAGGCAGATCCATAACAACAGATTTACCAGCTTCGCCAACGCAATACGACATCTGCAAAACATAATATTGATAATTAAAAGGTCTCACTAGGAAATATTATTTGTTATACACTCCCGTGTCTCTAGATATTTATTTTGGCATCTGTGTCGTTATACATTCTCTATGCCTATGGTACAATTGGGCACAGAAAAGTGTGGGTTTGTTATCCCTATTAATCCCTTTAAATCTTATAGTAAGTTATGTCCTCCAAACTACTATTTATGTCTAGACCAAAATTCCTCAAAATTTGGTTAGCTGTTTAGGCGTGAATACATGACAGCCAGACAGACTTACTACCGCATTAATATATATTACTAGCTGACCCCGCGAACATCGTACCGCATATAACATAAGAAAACTAAGGGGTGGACCACCTTAACATTTAGGGGTATGAAAAATAGATGTTGGCCGATTCTCAGGCCTACCAAATATGCACTCAAAATTTCATGAGAATCGGTCGAGCCGTTTCGGAGGAATTCAATCACGCACACCGTGACACGAGAATTTTATATATAAATAAATAACGCTTCACACTCACAGCCCCACATTAGGATTCCCTGTGTCATGAATGCCATGGACACATACAAACACAAATACACAAACACCCAGACCGAGAACAGAAATCTAAATTCACCATTTAAATTTTTGCCTCGCCGGGGATCGAACCCGGGACCTTTCGATTGGTGGACTGACGTGGTAACCACTACACCACACGGGTCGTCAAAATAAAATTAATGATTATGTAGTAATTAGAATTAATACAGAAGTAAGCATAAATTAGCCAGTACCTTAATAAAGGAGTGACAGCACTTGAAGCCCCATTGGCCATCTTTCCAATACGATCCCCACACAGAAGTGTGGTTATTAATTAGTACATCCTCCTCATACTTGCTCCTAAAAAAAACACAACACGAGTTTATAAATTTCATTATAGTCATTTTAAACAATTTGAACTGTATATATTTTAAAAAGAAGTCAATTAAATAAAATTCCATTGCCTTCAACCCTTTTTTATGTCCCAATGCTGGGCACGGGTCTCTCCCCACAACCGGGGAAGGAATGGAGCATACTCCACCACGCTGTTCCAATGCGGATTGGTGGAGATACGGGTTAGTGGCCAACCCGTGTTGGATGTTGTCAAACCGCCCAAAGAGCCTCCGACCAGGTTTAACGACTGTTGTCTGTCGATAACAACCGGGACTAACGGCTTAACGTGCCCTCCGAAGCACGGAAGCGCGTGACATTTGCCACTAGCGGTCACCCATCCGAGTACCGGCCGCGCCCGACGTTGCTTGACAATGTGATCGCTTGCGATTCACACTACCAGTGGGGCTATGCGCGCTTCCAAAAATCCATTAAATTAAATTAAATAATCTGAAATTGTTGCACATCATTCGCTAATAGATGGCGCTACAGGTCACTGAAATTATTTTAATCTCTCTGTGTAAAAGTGCAACTTACTTAGCAAGCTGTTTCTCCGGACCCTGCACTAATGTGCCGTCGCGGTTGTACCGAGTGAACACCTCAGTTTGGGCTATAAGCAGTTCTCGGGGAGGTACTTTTAGATGTTCTTCGCCACCATATTTTTCTAAGACAGTCTGCTTCACCTGGAAATTAAATGAAAGTTTTCTTAATTATTGGAGTACCCCAAGGCGCTATCCTTGACCCTACAACTATCCTTTAATGTTCCACAATATGCTATTTTGTGGCCTGTAACTTTTTCACCTTAATTAGAGTTTTACTATGATCCAACATTAGGTATGTAAGATAATGTAATAAAGACTATAAACCCTTAGGGCTATATTACACGAATTGTTTAGGTAAAAGGTAATTTATACTTTTGAATGGTTTTTCAGTAACCAGTTAACATTTCGCAGTGTGGTACATAGCACAATATTTGTGTGTGTGTGTTGTAAGCATACTTGGGTCTTGTAAAGCTCCTTCTTGTCGGTGTACTGGCGCTGCAGCATCTGCAGCTTGGTGGGCTCGGCCAGCAGGTGCACGTCGAGGCCGCGCGCGTGCGCGTCCCACGCGAACACCTGCGCGGACGCGTGCGCGCGCGTGTCGCCCGTGAACCGCGCCCAGTTCTCGCCCAGGTACTCCGACCTGTGTTCGTCACATTGTACTCAAATTATTGTTCTAGTTCTAGACACAGGGATTCTCTCACGGATGATTTCTTTTAAGACAGTTTTCCGCGCAAGCAACGTGCGCAGTACGAAATATTTTATATGAAATTTCATCATCATCACCACACAAAAATCACAAAGCAAAGATGTTTTTTTTTCTTAAGTCTTTTGAACCTTTTTTGAGGTTATGTTTTTTATTTTTGTAGGGCTGCCAAAATTTACAGCCTTTAAGGGACAAATGCTAACGGGACTGGTGTTTTATGCAGTACAAAATAAAAACTTGGGGATTCTTCATTTTATAATTGATTCATTCAACTAGTTAGATTAATATTTTAAGACATTAAAGTTTTACTTACTCGGCAACCTCAGGGTTTGGGTTGTCTCTCATAGAACGAGTTTTAGGGTCATAATATGCCGAGTTCGGATCTAAATTGCGCAGGTACTTGGCTGTGTCCTCGCGTATGCGCAGATTTCGCACTGTAATACGTTGTTTTGAATCCACCTGAGAACAAAGAATGTCACTATTGAATAAATTACATTATATTTTTAACAGCTGTGCCCCCCGGTTTCACTCGCGTTAAGAATTGCAACGTAACGCTTGATAACCTATAGCCCTCCTCGATAAATGGATATATTACCTTAGTTCCCGGCATATCTACTTCATCAACATATTTGTCCTCGTCTTCTTCGGCTATTTCTTCATCATCTTTGGCATCTGGATCTGCAATTAATATAATAACTTTAATAATCACTTTTAACAAAGGTTTATAATCTATAAAATCAATAAGATTAAAAAGTTTGGACATCTCATAATGAAGTTTTGCCAACATATCACCTTGATCTAGCTTCTTAGCTCTAAGTTCCCGTTTAGCCTCCTCGACTTTCTGATATTCCTCAATGATAGCCTTATGTTGCTCGGGGTTATAACCATTCCACCTGTCTCTTTTGCCATCATAACTGAGATTCAAGTTGGGTTGATTGAACTCGTCGGCTGCGATACCAACATTCGTGAACTTAGCGCCAATCTGTCAATTCATAAAAGTATTGCGGTCAAATTTTAATCTGAGTGTTTGCCAAATGGGATTCTCTTGCAGTCTTAGGCAATGGTGAATGTTTAGGGGAAGTGCATACAAAGATATCAATATAAATATTGCGCGCGGGTGAATGTGTGTGTGAGTATGTGGACTATGTGGATGATTGCGTGCGTGCGTGCGGGCGTGTGCGGATGAGTGCGTGCGTGCGTGCGTGCGTGCGTGTGTGTGTGTGTATGTGTGTGGGTGTGTGAGTTTGTTTGTGTATGTGACAAATTAACTACACATTCTAATTCTATTCTGTACAATGTTGATTTTACAGTTATCTATACAAATTATGTTTTTAAAACAAAGCTCTGAACTTACCTTTCTGGGCCTTTCCAAGCAATCCTTCTTCTTATGTGTCATCGCTCCACAGTTTTCACATGCGCCTTTTCGAAACTTTGTTACTAATTTAGACTGAAAATAAAATTTACATTAAACATAAAAAATATCCTCAAATGGACATGACTTTAAATAATACTTTTAATTAAATAGGGATAGACCCTGTTTTGCGATTTCTGTTATAATTATTAACGACTCATGTGGTGTAGTACTTACCATGCCAATCCACCATTCAAAGGGTCCAGGGTTCAATTCCCAGCGAGGCAGGAATTTAAGTTATGAATTTAGATTTCTATTCCTGGTCTGGATGTTTTTGTAGTTGTGTTTGCGTGTCCATTGTGTTAAAAATATGTAGTACTTACAGTATCAACGCCTTTATTGTAGTAAGTGTCGAGTGTTGTATACTGGGACTCCTTGTCTTCCTGTGGTCGTTGATGCTTGAGCGTGGGACCACTTGTGCCATAGTACCACGGGGCTGATGAGATGTACTGCGGAATGTGGGGGTTTATATCCTTGCCTGGAACACAAACACTTGGTTAGAGACATAACCTTAAAATTTTAAGGATGACGTTAATGCTAAAGTTTGTGATATCTTTGCTTAAAACAAAATGAGGTGAGGTTTTAATTATCTGTTTTACATTAATATTGATGTGTTAATCAAACTTTTATAAAGATAAAACACTAGATAGTCAGGGTGTCAGATGTTTTAAAGCACTCTTATGACTTTAAACATTGCAAATGCAATTCTAAATGGAGTTTATATTTGTGATAGATTTAGGTAGTGTAATTATAAATTACAACAGTGCACATTACAGCACAAGTGGATGATGGTATTTTTACAAATTGTGTTGAATAAAAATCTCAACCTTAACTATGTACAACTAACATTTTCAGGCTTATATTGGGTGATAATGGGTATCGTACCTGTTTCATCTACAGCAGCGGGGGCGGTACCAGCTTTTCTGGCCTCCTCCAGCTCCTTAGCCTTCCTCCAGTCCTCTCTTGACTTCTTTTTGGGTTCATCATCCTCTTCAACAACATCGGCTTTGTTTCGCAATATTTGCGACACTGAAGCTCGCGCGTTTACCGCCATTTTATTAATTCTAGTTGTATTTTATACTTGATTACAACCACATTACCAAAACTAACATATTTTAAACTTTGAACAAAGTTTTTGCTTTTTTATTCTTTAAAAAGAAAACACGCAGTACATACGCACAGCATAAATACAAACTCGTCAAATAATATACGTCAAAGTCAACTGTCAAACTGACGTTATTTGTGACTTATTAAACCATAGACATACGACAGACAATAATTATGAGAGTGTGCGATATAATATCATTATGTCTCACAACACAGAGTAAGGGTATTATTATCCTAGCTTGGGGACGATTACGTACGTAACTTTCTTAAAACATTGACTTTTTTTGTTTATTCAATTATTTTCTTATATAAGCTTGCTTTAAGAATACTTCTTGGGTACGTCTTGGATACTTAAATAAAAACTACCAGGTACTTAGTATAACTTTAATAATATTATAGTTTTAAGTAGTTTATTAATGTACAATCAACGCGTAATACATTCTGAATCAGTTATATTCACAGCTTGCGCCTGGCGCGTGGTTTATGGTAGGAAGGGCGAGGTACACGCACTCGTTCGCCACTCTCAGCCTCACCGCGTAAACTTTCCTCCAGAAGCTCCACGCGCGGGGTGAACAGCTTACGACGACTACGGGTCACACTGGAAAATCATTCAGAATCATCACATTAATATATTACTTTAGTGCAAAAATCAACTCTCATATGTCAAATGTGTCAAACTCAAATATGTCAATGATATAAAAAATTAAACTATTTAAAAAAGTAAAACTTTTTTTTATAATAATTGTTTTCCATCTGTAGATTATTACAATTAGGTGTATGGGTTTCCTTGAACGCCATTAAGTAATTATTAACACTCTAATTAAAATGTTAGACGCATGGTTAATACTTGACTAATCAAGTTGACCTGCCTATTAATATTAATGTCCTAATTACCTTTTTGAAGGACAGCTCTGAACACACATATTACTTGGCTGCACATTCTCCGCTTCTGATTTTTCCGGGGACTGTATATCCTTGATTTGTTTGACCGGCGCGGTCACGTCAATAGTGACATCGGAAAACTCAGTCTGTAAGTTAATAATGTCCTTTAATTTCTCCTCTCTTTGCACTTCTCTACCTTCAAGTTCATTCAATTCCTTGTCTGTCATGTTGTTGCGTCTCCGTAATCGAAGATTTCTTCTTATGGTATTGCTTTCAGATTTTGCTTGACTTGCCATTAATATTTCTTCATCAACGTTTTTTGTGGCCGTCATTTTAGTTTCACTTATGATTTTCTCTTGTTTCGACTGGGCTTTTCTTCGTAGGTTATACTTGGTTTCCTCCAATGTAACTGCTTGGGTGAATGTTTCGATTTCTTTTGAATCAGTTGCCTCTTGGCTCAATAATAACTCGAATTCTGTAACTCTAGGCACTGATATATCTTTGTAGATATTTTCAAATTCCTCTATTGTGTTATCTTTAATCTTACAACTTTGATCAGCCATGGACAGAGTTTCTTGTTTAGGAGATTTAATTATTGTCTTGTCTTCTTCATTCGGTAGTATATTTATTATTGGAATGTTTATTAAATTTTTGGTTGCATTAACATCACCATGGATCGATATTTTTCGAATAGACTCAGTTGCGGTCTCAATCTGATTTGTTATTACAGTAGGTGAATCAAATACGTCCATAGAATTTTGTTTCTTAACAAGAGTTTTATGTTTTTGAACAAACAGTTCAGGTTCAGGCTGACAAGTAATACTTTCGCCGAGTAGTCTTTTTATAGTATTAGGTTCAAAATCTTTATCAACTTCATCTTTAACAATAGATGGAGATCTTAAATCATCAAGTTCAATTTTATTGCCAATTTCAGTCAGCCTTTTGTCGACCTCTTTGTTTATGTTAAAATTTATACTGTCAAAATATGTCTTTCGTTCAATAGGTTTGTCGGTTTCCTTTAAATTCTTATTTTTGACATCGTCGAAATAGTTACGTTTTCCCTTTAATATTTTAATATTACTGAATGGTTCTTGTATGTCATTACAAATGCTTTTGTTATCTTCCGTATCCCTTTCCAATTGCTCAAACTGTGCCAAAGAGTTATCATTGTTTGTTACCGATTTAAGTGACTTTATAATTGTACTCACTAACGTTTCAGAAGCTTTGCGAGGTATTTCCCATTGAATATCATCATCTTTTTTCTCCATCTCTATTTTAATTTTATTTATTTCTGTGTTCTTATCTAACACGTCCATTGGTTCTTGAGGTTTAAAAGATTTTTCAATTTCATCACTTTCAGTGGCCACATAACTGTCTGGAGGTATTGATTCATAGTAAGTATCACAACTAACTTTGACATTAGTTATGTCTGTAGACTCGTTGGTTACTCTAGGCAACACTTCATCCTCAAAATACTTTTTATGTACCGTTGGTTCTGAAACAAAGTATGTTCCTCGACAAACGTTGTTCAAATTTGTTTCATTTTGAAATTCGTCGTTATTTGCATCATTTTCATTTTTGTATATATTTTTTTCATCTGTTTTTGGACCAAAAGTATCTATGCCGTCATAAAAGTAGTTTTTCTTATCACTATCACCTTTGTACGAATTGAAATCTTTTACTAACGAATCCATAGTAGTAGATAAATTTGCGCCTTCAGTTACATTTAACTGTTTAACATCATCATAAGTTTCATCATTTTTACTCTGAACTTCATTTTCATTAACAGTAACGTATGTGTCGTCCAGGCTATTACTGTTCTTTACATCTTTTATGGTATCTGTGGACTTTTCCAGAACACTGTCAGATTCTTCTCGCATACTGTCGCGGTCGCCAGATTCTGTACTTGAATCTAGACTTTTTCGTAAACAGTGTTGTTCTTGTAGCAAGCTTTGTCTAACTAAACGTGATTTGTTGATATCTTCCTTTGTGAATGTGGGTTCTAGACTTGCATTGCAAGGATCTTCGTCTACGTCGCTACTATTATCAATATCACTGTCAACTGATATTACGTCATCACCTGATACGTTTTCTGTAAAGAAAAAATCAAAATTACTTTATAGGCTTTTTGTTACAACATGCGAACGCGGTACCAACCAAATCAGCGCCACGCGCAGCCGGACGGACAACGGTATAATAGATTTTAGGTCGGGACGTTTGAGTGGATAAGTCATGAATAATGAATATACATACCAACCCACACTTCGCCAGCGTAGTGGATTTCAGCCTAAATCTTTTCATAGCTGTAAAGTTTGTGTGGGAATTGTGATTCCTTGGTCCAATTAATTAAAAAAACTACGCGGATGAAGTCGCGGGCATAAGCTAGCATACATATAATTAAACATGTTTACTTTCAGATCTATACTAGTATAATAAACCTCAAAAGATTTTTTGTTTGAACGCACTAATCTCTGACACTACAAGTTGATTTTGAAAAATTATTTTTGCGTTTTATAGCTACATTCATGAGGAAGGATAGTCTATCAAGCATTACAGTACAATTTCTTAACGGGGGTGACACCGCGTGGCACAGCTAGTAATAATAATAATACCATCTCTTTCTTCAATGCACGCCTGTAGGTGCTGATACGCTTCCTCTGCTCTGGCTCTAGCGAGCTTTTCCGCACTGAGCTTTTCCTAGAATGATGAATGAAAAATGAATGATATTTATGAAAAATCGTTCACCAGGACAATCTGTTCGTAACTATAAATTATAATAAAAAAATGCAAAACTTAGTTTCGAATCCTCGCGATATACATTAGCAGCTTAAAATTTATAAAATCAATATGTTACCTATTTATAAAATCAATAGCTCACCTGTAAGATTGCGATTTCCGTCATAAGCTGCGTAATCTAAAAAAACACAAAATACCATATTATTATTACAAATTGTACTTCAAATTGTTAGGATTCAAATACGCCACGTACCAACGAAATACTTTACTGCAGCAAAATTATATCTTGTATAGTTGATATAATTATTGTTGGATGTTAACAGGATAAAAATAACGTATCAATAATACAATACAGGTAATAAAACTATCTATGTGCAAAAATTCATCGACATCGAATCAGCCGTTCATGAATGGCTAACACTAGCTACTTAAACAGGATATTTTTTTGGTACCATGTATTTTTGTATGTACGATTTTAATGAAACCACCATCTAAAGTTCTATAAAGAGAAATAAAGTTCTTAAACGGTATATTAATTATATTATCAACTTACCTTGTTTTGCATAGAATTATAAGATGTTTCTGTTGCCGACGCCGCCACGTTGCATAGTCTGCTTTCATATTCCTCAGCCATTTCTTTCATCTGAAAACAGATAATTCTCAATAAATAACGATAGATACAATATAAATAAATGTTATTAGCGCTTGCACCCCTATCAACAGACTAGGACCTGGCAAATCTTCACAAACATTGCACAACTATACAGGTAATTTCCTGGCAGACTGGCAATTCATCTAAGTCTGCAACCAGAAGAAACTCTTCTTATTCGTTCTCCCAACCCTTCCTAACCTCATCACGCATGGCCTGCAGCTGTGCCTCGTAGTACTGCCTGGTGATGTCCTTAGCTTCCTCCGCTACCTCTCTCATGGTGTCTGCGCTAGCTGCCTGCCGTTCTTCCATAGCCGCTATTAACTCTTTATTCCGGGCTTGTGCTCTGAAATGATATACCAATTTTTCGTTGTATTATGAAGTTGAGTGACCCTAATGCATGACACTTTAAACGAATTACTTAAATGAATACCTTCACACATTTTACATTATATGACCAACAGAAATTATGACAATTTCAGTCATTAGACTTGTGAAATTATGACAATTTCACAAGTCAACTGACAGACTTTAATGTTTTGAATGAAATAAAAAAATATATATTTTTAATCAAATGAATCCAATTAAATGTTCCATGCCATTTTTATGGTCCTCTTTAAGATGAGTAATGTTTAAGAATTAAATATCATCCCTATTAAAACAACTCACTGAATCAGCTCAAAGTGTAAACGTTCATTCTCTGCTCTAAGTTTCATGACATCAGCATTGCTATTGAGGGTGGAGTCGTACGAACTCTCCAGAGTGCTCGGATAGTCTGACATTGTATTGTCGATCTCTGCAAAAATAAAACAAAAATTAACAAAACAAACATGATAAACTCATTAACAGTACAGCCAAATTTTGTAGTAACCATAATTACAAACACGATTATTAAATTATTACAAAAAATTGCAACTGATATCACAGTTCAGCAACCTCGAGTATGGTTGGTACAGGGACGGGTGACATAACTCTCATGGGCTCATAAACCGCCTTGAACAAGTCGTCTAGCACCTTGTGTGTCGGTTGGGGAGGGTTGCTGCCGGACACACTATATTTGAGGCGATCATCTCAGTCCTCGTTAGTAGCAACGCCTCCACGCATTTCCTCAGATGAGACTTCTCTCATATTTGAGGTTGAATGTGGATGTCCATGGGTTACAGTGGCTAATTACCGTCAGGTGGCCTGCATGCTCGTTTGCCACTCATAACCGAATAGGCATATGTACTCACGGATATGTCTGGCCACGGCCGCTAGCTGCAACACGTGTTTGGTCTCATGCGCATACTCTGGCGAAGGATTCAGTGTTACCACCATGCTGACGGCTTCGCCTCGCATCCCCGACAGCCCCGCGCCTAACAGTCTAGTGAGCTTTGACTCCCTGCAAGTAGGAAATTTAAAAAAAAAGTAATAATAAAATTATTTTAAGCAAAAATTAAAACCCAATTCAATCTAAAAAGTAATAATAATAAATAATTCAAATTGTTACAGAGCTCAGTAATTTATTTTGGATGTCTGCGTGCATGTCTGTGAGCAATTGAGCATGCATGAGGTATACAAACAGGTAGAATAATGAGATTTTTGCATGAAACGATTATTGCCAAAAAAAACCAAATACAATGGTTTTATGGATGCCATTATCAGAACTGGGCCAAATTGAAATGTGACCACCAAAAGCACCATCTTTCAAATAAAAAAACAATCACCAAAATCGGTTCACCCACTCGATAGCTCTAAGGTAAAAAACATATACCACCATTTTGAAGTCAGTCAAAAAGTATTATACCAATTCTATCATTATGTTGTAGTCGAGGATTGTCACCTATAGGGCACCAGCGCATTCTTATTAGCGCTCTGCTTCCTCCTGAGCGTGTGCAGGCACCGCTCCAACACGTGGAGCGAGGAGTTGATGGCGCGGGACTCCTGCATCCTGGCGCCCGTGTTGCGAGTTCTGCGCGCTCGCTCGCAACCCGCAAGGTCGCATAAGCGCACGCATGATATGCGCACGTCTTTGTCTGGAAATTAATCACACTGGTTCATTTCTTACTCGGTGACCCGGCGAACTTTATACCGCCTCAAAATCAGTCAATTATACATTATAAACCTTCCTCTTGAATCAGTTGAATTTATTTATTTTTATTTAAATTTAATTTGAAAATAATTTTATTAATTTAATTGTCAAATGAGATGTCAAGTGATGTAGAGAATACAAATAAAATTAATAAGTCCTGTAAATTTCATTCTTATTCAACTTTAAAAACAATGAATGAATGAATAAATATTTTTTATAGAAAAATAGACGCAGGCAGACGATTCCATTCCTTGGATGTTTGAACTAGAAAGGACGAAGCAAATTAAAGAGTATTAATTTATTTGTCAAAAAAGTGGTGACTGGTCAACTTTTAATCTATTTAAAATTCTGTTTAAAAATTCACCATACCATATTGACGGTGTGCCAATTTCTATGAATATATGGATATATGGAGCTCACCGGTATGTGTCAACATGGTGATAGTGAATATGCAATGAGATCGCGAGGAGCTGGCGTGCACGCCCGTCGCAGCCACTTGCAGATTGAGTTTCCCGGCCACCATGACGTCGTACGCCTCCTCGCCCGAGCGGACGAATGCCTGCGTTGCACCCTGTACGTGAAATACCATTGTATAGGTACATCCTTGTCTTCAACCCTTTTATGTCCCACTGCTGGGCACGGGTCTTTCCCCACAACCGGGGAAGGCCTGGAGCATACTC
>DWAV01001242.1:0-14225 GCA_018231305.1 Noctuana lactifera
AATGGTCTAGTTTAAAGATCACGATGCCCTGTTTACGGAAGTAAGTACGGGTAAATCTTACTCATGTAGCCTAGACTAAAAATAAAAGCTTAATTTTCTATTTAATATAAGAGAGTGTAATCGGCACATCTCGAAGCGGAAGGGCGACAGGTGCAGCGGAACGCGTCTCCGGTAGCCGACTAAGCCGTGTTAACTCGCTACTAGCGAACACCAGATTCCCGCTGATTTTTCTAAGTCACGTATCAGGATACTTTTAGAACGGCGCGCGTTGATAAACATTTCTGCGCGTAACGAATGGACGCAAATAGACAAAAACACGTTACATTTTAGCATTAAATAGGAGCTTTTATTCTGTGATCCTAACAAAATGGCGCACTACTATTTTAAATGCGTGTTACAGTAGTATTATGCAATATTTTTATTTACTAATTAATATAGCTAGTTAATTTAATTTTTTTAGTGACACATATTGTATATAAATTTTATCATTCAGGTAAGGTATTTAAAAGTGTACCGAAAGTTTTCTCTTCACGTTCCAATACATATGTATATAGAAGTGAAGCTAAGTAAATATTGATAAAAAATGTAGAGCCGAAAAATATATCTAAAATGTAGAGCAATTAATCAACAAGGAAGGACTCGCATTGACGTAGTTCTGTTGGCCTATCCGAACACAAAGAGATCTTGTTTGAGCCGCTAATTTAAAGGTACCTTAACGGACTCAAAGGTTACATTGTGTTTAGATAAAACTCACAAATAGCAACAAAAAACCTGACCCGAAAGTCAATACAAAGTTTACGGCGAGCTTACTATCTGTTTTGTGGATACATACTAAGTTTGTTCTCAAAGGAATTATGTTTAGTGATTGACAGTCAAGTTATAAAAGCCCACATTTTCTTGGACGCGTGACAATCAGATAAGATTTTGATCCCTATGGTGTAGTGGTTACCATAGTTCAAGGATTCAAATGATAAACTTAGATTTCTGTTCCCGGTCTGGGTGTTTATGTCACACTATGCGGAGTAATAAAAAAATGTCTTTCCAACACTGACCTCTATAAACGACCTGTTTTCTTAATAACAAGCATGAAAAGAAAGCAACTTCCAAAGGTTGGATCTCTCTCGATTAAGTTATGATTAATGTACCATACAGTTGAACAAAAGAGAAATGAGGATGAGTTGGTTAAGGACATCAAGTAAAATTTCGTATGCCTATTAATATTTGTTAATCAATGTGTGAGTTGATCGTAGTATGATAAAGATTATAATAAAATATACAATAAAATAAAAAAAAATTAAACACACCCCACTAAAAAGCTGTAGTGTTATTTAAAATTTTATTAGAGCAGAGATTTTAGTAGAGGCAGAGAACACGTGTGCGATACTAAGATGTTAAGTATACTATTGATACATATAGATACGTATATGTATGTATCTATCTATCTACGGCGTCGTATCGTAACTTTTGTAAGCAGTCAAAGCCTTAACGAGTAGCAGCTCGGCGCCGGCGAACATAACGGGACAAAGACTATACCTATACTATACTAGTTTAGTTACCTTTAATATCGTAACATGTTAACGCTTTGAAGCTTAGCAAATTTACTAAGGATATTATAAGCTAGGTTTTGCACATGGTTTTAGCTATGCATGGTTGCGCAATACCTCATAGTAGTATTATAAGTGTAGGTACTCAGAATATGAAATTTTTATTGTATATTCAGAAATACCTATATGTCAGCGTTAACATTTTTTAGGCGATAGTACGTTTTATCTACAATAATACCACTAAATATGCACAAATAAATAAATAAGTAACGCTTCACACTCATAGCCCCATACTAAGGTTCCCTGTGTCGTGGGTTCCATGGACACATACAAAGACAAAATACACAAACACCCAGACTGGGAACAGAAATCTAAATTCATCATTTAAATTTCTAACCCGCTGGGGATCAAACCCGGGCCCCTTCTTATGAATTTCTTTTCATAATTTTGATATCCTCTACAGACTTTATAAGAACTTTAACACACTAATGTCGTTTCACATGGTATGAGCATCCGCTAGCGGGTTATGTAAGAAACCTGCATCATTGCATCCGTCTGTCAACACACATCCTCTATTAGAAATCAAAAGTTACAATATTATGTAAAACTGCATGAACATGAAACATTGTTGTTAAAAAAATTATGCATAATAATAATATTAAGCTTAAATAAACCCAATCAGTATTCGCAGTAAATAGACAATGAAACTTTTTACACGATGAATTCTGATCTGAAGTTTTTCTTTCACCTTTTACAACTTAATGAAGTGCTTACATATACGTATGTATGTTAAGTACAAATTCTCTTCAATAAGAAACGGCCAAAGAAACGTGTAATGAATAGTGGGGTCAGTTTACACACGTTTTTAATAAAAGCCGGGGAGCGCATTGAGGCATCAAACATATTGAATTTATAATCGGAGCAAGAAGCACGATTTGCCGGCTCTTGGTTTGCGTGGGAAGAGTCTATCGCACGACTAACTTCTATCGGAATAATCTGTTTACTCGGTACAAGTGTAAAAGTGTCTATTTTGCGTTCCATGACATTGAGGTTTTAACTTTCAAATCTGAAACAAAAATGACATGCCAGCGGGCACACTCACAATAATAAGCACAAAAGTATTATGACACTATTGAGCATAGGCGTAGGAAAAGGGAGGGGGGGAAGTGCCCTCCCCAAATGCCCTCTGTATCTGGTGCCCATCCATACCAAAAAACATACTTATAATAAGTAAGTTATTTTAAATCGTGTGCATTTCCAGTGCATCATTGTAAGTTCGTTGTAGTACTTTTACCTACTGGCGGAAGTAGATTTGAATCAAAATATAGATCGACACTTCCCCTACGGAAACGGCACGCCTAAAATTTTGTATTAATAACTTTAGACTCATTCAATTTCTACTCTGTATTCTGACAAGTTTTTATTAACGACATTAGGTTAGATAGTTAGGTTAGGTGGCTATTTACTTTAAAATACAGTCCAAAATTATCCTAAATAGGTATGAATTGTACAATGGCCATTTAAAATTTACGAACGATATTTTTAATCTATTATAATATTAAATACATGAAAGAAACATATTATACATTATATTCTCTAAATCATTTATAAATTTGCTGCAAATAGTTTAAAAAGGAAGTAAAGTTTTTTTTAAAAGAACACAACTTAACAGTTTTGAACTCGCTCGCTCGCAAAATAAAAAGGTGAGGTGAAAGAGGTGATACCTCATTCGGGCGACCGGCTACCATTAAGAACCGGTCAACGTGTGGGTCAGATTCTGAGAACCCAACCAATTTTCCTCTTACATTCGCATTGCCTATCATCCTAGTGTACATGCTCATTAAAAAGGAATTAGGACTCGTATTATGTCTTTCGCAAACCCTTAACGACTAACGACTTCTCAGGTAATTCTCATCCTAACATGAACAAAATTGTCAAATGGTAATAAGTAAATGATGCGTCTTTTGAAATCACGCATCATTAGTATTCACTGTCCGAAACGAACTAAGACCCTAAGTTATAAAGCCAACGCTTTTACATGGACTCTGGCGAAACTGCCCTATTATAATGGAGCATCCCTTTCGCTTTGAAATAGGGAGTCCAACGAACCATGCGATGCCCACTGCCTGCAGTTAAAAACGTACCTGCACGTAAAATCCCAGTTTATATAATTACGTCCAAACAGATAAACAAAATTACTACATCCTGCCTTTGCGCACGCGATCTGATATGTCTGTCTCGCTTGTGCTCGTTGATGTCTTTTACTGCGCGCCTTTAAGACTGCCTTCGTTTTCAACGTTTCGGCTGATTTTGTTCCTATTGTCCTTCGCATCTTTATCGGGAGACAATGGTCTTAAGGTTTTAGTAAATTTACGGCTAGAAACCTCACCATGCTTACAATGCGTTGCTGCGTGCCTTTGCTCAACATACTAACTCCGAGTTCGGAGTACATTCGGAGCACATAAATATGAAAATACTTATTAATGACTGAATAGGACACTTTTTAGCTTTAAAAAAAAAAGGGAGATTCTCAATAGCTCTGTTTGTCGCTTTTTTATCTAATTCCTCCAATGATAGTGTTACTACGTGCATTTTCTAATATTGTAGAAACCTCATTTGTGGTAACGCTACCTACATTCTAACATCTAATGTAATTTATACTTTACGAGGTTAATTAACTTGTAATAAGAGTAAATGACATACAATACCCGAGTAGTCTTATCGTATTCTATAAATCTTATTTCTATATACATATTTCTTATCAAGATTCAATTGTGGTTTAATAAATGATTGTATAAGTCATTAAGAACGAAGGTACCTACTAACTGAACTCAAATTATCGTTGTTAAAATTATTATTCCTTATATTTAAAGACACGTTTCGTTTAAATCAAAAGACAGGGAAGGTTCGGTTGCGCGGGAGAGGAGGAATCAAGATTCACGAAGGCCTCTGCACGAACCGGCCTGAATCGAATTACCCTACACGGCGTTGCTTTATGCGGACATTCGGACAAATAATGAGCTTTCTTCTTATATCAAGCAGGTTTTATGTTACAGGTTTCACATCAAAGCCTTAAAGTAAATAAGTTTGTAATATCTGTGCTCACAGATACAAATGTTTAATATATTATTACTTAAAACTTGTTCTTTATCCTTGAAAATCAAGTATTATAGCTGTCCTCGACAAATTGAAAACATGTATTGCTAGAAAAATGTATTAAATACACGTGATTTATTCATAAAATTCAACAAAAACAAACTTTAAAGTGAGAGTGCTTACCTTCGCGCTGTGAAAGAGAGCGCTGCCCTTAGTTAACTTCGTTTTCGTCATTTCGTTATTCGTACTATCCTGATAACAGCTGCAGCACAGTTCTAATCACAACACTTTCAAAACTTTCATTTTGTCCTCTTATGTCCATGGGAAAACTGAAAACTTCGCACGCGGCGGATTCAAACAGTGTTTACAAAGGGAGACCATACGTGGGAGTGTAGCGATGCGCGTACGCCGCGGGTGAGGCCAGCGCCAATCGGAGCAGCGGCGTAGTAATGAACTACAACTGCTACCATAGCGCCTCCAGCGGCTACGATATAAAACTGCCCTACGAGACGGGAGGCTTTAGTTTTGAAACGGCCATTTTGTTTTATACGACGCTCATCGCCCGGGGAAACACTGGAATAATAATAACAAAAACTTTTGAAGATTTTACGGCGCGTTTAGGCGGGAGGAATTTTTCAACAAAAAATGTTGTAACAAAGTATTTTTATTCCTATTACTAAGTAATACGTTTTATGTAGGTATACCAAATACACATTCGATATGAAAAATCGGCAGCTTTCATAAACATAATCCTCAAACAACTTACGTACCTCTGCATCAATTACCTGTCAATAAGCTTCTTACAAAAATCTGTAATCAACGCAGTGAAGCACGTATATTTAATGGCAAAATAAGCCTTACAACGTGCCTTCTCGATTTTTTTGGTGATCGGGGCAGGTGGACTTGAAAAAAAAAGTTCGTCAAAAATTACAAGGGAAGGCAGTTCCACCGACGCACGATGGAGCGAAGTATTGTTTGATGGAGATATCGAGAAGTTTTATCTTGCAGCTTGCGGTTTTTTAGTGGGATAGTAGTCCCGAAACATATTTATTGCAAAGTGTAATTATTGTTAAAAAAATGTTAAAGAATAAGGTGGTTAGAATATTTAAAAAAATCATATAATCTTCAATTCAATACGACATTTATAAACGTGAAGTGATAGCCAAAAAGGTAAAAATTTGTCCGGAATAAAATGATCAAATACCGAAACTTAATTTTAAACACGTAATAGAGGTAGATTTATAACAAAAAAACATGTCCAAAATCCCAAACAAGACCGCACCTAAAGCAACTGTTATTTAAAATGCATAGAAAAACCCGTGCAATATGCAAAACCGATAATTTATTTTGTGATGCCGTCCTATTATTTATAACCATAAATATGACTGTAAAACCTTTGAGAATAAAAATATCGCACACCTCACAACTTTAATGTCAATTGTTAAATCTCAATCACGTGTTTGTTCCGGTCTTTAAGTTTTGAAAAACATAAATCGTAAGTCAGTCAATTTCGACGTATAAATTACTAAACAAATAGGTGGGTAAACGACATAAAAGTTTGATGTTTACGGGAATAATAAAAAATGTCTAAGAATAATAATTAATTGTGTGGCTCGATTACCAACATTATTTCTTTATTTATACTCTTCATTGTACACCAGATGTAAACAGCCTGTCGGATTATTGGAGTTCATTGATTAAATACTTTTACTTTTCAACAAACTTAACACTTCAGTTACTTTAGGTACTACAAGTACCACACCAAAACAATGTATCACAATTTTCTAGTACTTAAGATAAGAAAAAAATAACGTAGGCACATCGAAATGATTTCTATTTCATTAAAAACTTTTTCTGCAATTGTCTATCTTTATTAACAACGAATGAAGCCAATCGAATTGATATTCTTATTTAACAATGAACATCACATGATAATATAATATAACTTTCAATGCTGAGGCTGGAACGCTTTAGAAACAAAGGCTTCGATCTCCCTTTGTCTCAGACACACGTGCCCAATATATACATATACAATGGCTTTTAATATAAGCACTATGCCATACCTATTGGAATGTTGTACTTTAATAACAATCCGATGTTGTAACATGAACTAAACCTATGATTACGTAATTAATGGACTAGTAGTAATTATAACGTATAGCTTAATGTTTGTTAGATTGACTCACAACTATAATAACAATGGCGTGTCGACACTCGGTTCGATGTACATTTTGTTTTTGTAAATTTAGTTAGTGGCCATCGTTATTTAACAATTAATAGTTAAATCATCAGTTAATTACAACATTTTTTTTTTTAATAATTAACACACTACACCGTTGTGCAGGCCATTTGCTCCTAAGTGGTCCCTGCAACCCTTGTCGTTGCTCCACGTGAGGACGAAAGGTGTCGCCTCAAATATTTACTCGTAGTATCCCGGCATTCACACCTTCCCAACCCGTACTTATTTGCTGAGCGACAGGAGAACTGCACAAGTTCTATTTTATTAAAAAATCTTAATGTGCGCTGTGTAACTAGGTATGTTGTTGACGATAATTGAGTTAGTCATTTCTGTTTATAAAACCTTTATACATTCCCTTTTTATAAAATTAGCATCAGCATCTCTTTATAATTACAAATGTTTAGTTATTTGGTACTTTTCTATAAGGACCGTATCTACTGGTACAAACTAAAATAACTAATATTAAATTTAAAAACCTAAACCGGATACGGATTCCGTGTAAAGCCATAGTATAATCTGTATTGAATCATAATTTAATTTCACGCCCGCAATCCCTTAACGGGCGTAAAAAAACAACATAAATGAAATGGAAATAGGCAGAGGTTTAATATAGGCTCGACTGGAGTAGCCAAATATAGTCAAAGAAATAACGGGATAGGAATGGTTAAGAGTAGACTTTTGTAGCAGATTCCGGAATCTGGACGATATATTATGTACAAAACACAAATATAACAACATTTAAAGAGAGAGAGAGAGCAGTATGTACAATGTACTAAAGTTTCAACAACATATAATTTGACCTCTACAGTAATATAAAACATAGTAATCTTAAAAAAACAAATTACACATCATAATGTCGAAAGTGTTAATTAAGAAAAAACATAACAAATACTGTTTTGACGTAAAAAAAATTACGAAATTAAGTCAAATTTTTCACTAAAACCGATAAATATTTTCAACTTCAGTTTGAGTCAGTGTTTCAAAACAAATGATGATGCATACCGCATTAGCATAAATGATTATCATTTATGACGGAATAAGTGAGTCCTGCATATATCTAATGAAGTTGGTAGTCTTAGCGTGAACTCATCTCAGGAGACTGGCGAGCCTTATTTTCATTCCACAGTAATTGATGTTCCAATTACATACTCTTGTCTAGTTAACAGAGAAATGTGTAACCAAGTTGGTAACTCTAGAATAACTTACTTCATAATACCGTTATACATAGTGTAATTAAAGGAGATAATTTCCTGTGAGAATGTAAATGTCTTTGTGTGCTTCACTCGACCAGCGTGGTGGACTATGGCCTAAACTATTCTTATATATAAAACTTATATTTATATCAGTACTTTCTACTGGGAAATTAAACCGTGGATTAAAATCTTCTCTGAGAGTAAACGTAAATGTAGAGTCAAATAAAACTCTACATTGACATAAATAAACTTATAGTCCAATTTCAATAGAGTTTGGAAATCGGATAATAAACAAACCTATTCATCTTTTATTCCTCTTATTTCTGTTACATTTTACTAATTATTATATTTTACATTTAAATTAAAAAAGAAATGTAATACTAACATCGATAAGGTCATGAACCGTGACAAGATAAAATGTGATAAGTAATATGTTAATGTTTGAAGCCTACCTTAAATTGGCAGGTAAGAATTAATTGGAAAAATAATTATTTACTGTAAAAAAATATATGTAAAACAGTAACTCCAAGCTTAGCTACTCTAATTAAAATATTTCTTGAAATAAGAAAATTTCCGTAGGTACCTTAATTAAAATTAACGGCAATATGTATTGCTGTATTCCCAAACGATATTTATTATTGCTCAAAGAAGTTGATTAATATTAAAATTATCCTTTGGGACTACAGCTACGTTTCTTCACCCTTAAATGATTCACACGACAGAAGCCTTAGATTAATTAGTTCACAGTTTATACTCGCATTCCTTGTACGAAGGAACGTAGAAGGGACTTCATAAAAAATGACTGGCAACACGGCATGTCATTAATGTACAGTACTAATATCTAGTCAGACATGTAATTAGAGAAAATGTGATAATAACCACGAACAATCAATGATTTATTAATGGTAAACGGACACTCACCATGTCTAGGACACGAAGTAGGTAGGTAGGTAGCGAAGCTGCTTAGCTTACATTTTGTATCAGAACTATTCAGAAACTACATATAAGGCCATTTAATTCCAGCCATTTAACACTAGCACACTTTATAATGACCCATAAGCCCACCTATTTCTACAATTTTTTTACACACACACCTACAATAAACAAAGGCTTTGTAATTGGTGTACAGCGTTTGTATTTTCTATATTCTCTTTGGTCTCAATATATTATACTTTCATGCATTTATTATTATTTACAGTTGTCGATGGTTTATGTACATCGAGTTATAGGTATGTAGTACTGTTAGTCATCGTTTATATAACACTAAGAATATAATAATATTTAAAACTAAATATGAATCAAATCTAAAATCCAACTCCTTAAATCTTAAGCAGTTGTTATTATATTTTTTTTATGCGGCCCGTCATTTTAAGGTTCACGCTTCTCTTTCAACCCTTCGATCTAACAAAAAACCAATTAAGACTCTTTTTATTGGATGAAAATAGAACCTCATTTAATATATAATCGACCAGATGTCTAGTGAGTAGGTGGTGTTTATGGTAAAATTTTATTGGAAGATTATAATGAAACCGATCAGTGTATGCATGTGGAGATTATTTTGATTCACAGTTAGTGATCAGGTTATAATTTACATGACTGTAATCAAAATCTTATCTCCCTGTGTTTATTATCTATACATTTAGAAAAACAGTTTCGATTTAGTAAATTAAACCATGATTTTTTCCGTAAAAGTGACACGTGAAATCTTTTTGTATTACAACTTTTTTTTTGTATATTAAGCCTAGCGAATAGGCAGACGGACCAGCAAATAGAAAGTGGTCACCGCTGCATATTATTATGAACATGGGCAACATCAGGGGACTTGCCAATGCGTTGCCTACTTTTAAGGATAGTGCTTTCATAAGGACATTTTTGAATAACACCATGTCTTAGTCAGCCGAGAATAAAATAGGTATATTAATTTCTAAGTTTTAGTTACAAATAATCCAACGCAAAAAGCTGTTGTTGACCAAAACTACCTTAATAAATTACAAGCGTGTGCTCACATCGTACACTTCCATAGTACCAAACCGGTTTACGTTTGACTCGCCTCTTAAAAATAATACAAATAATACTGCTATCTCCCTCTCTCACTTAGCACTTAAGCCTTCTTAACATAAAAAAACATACTAGACTGTATAAACTTACCGATAAGATAAACTTTCAAACTAACTGCGCGACGGCTGACCACGACTATGACGTGTTGCCTTTATAGTAAGTCG
Source organism: Noctuana lactifera (assembly GCA_018231305.1). Classification (NCBI taxonomy): domain Eukaryota; kingdom Metazoa; phylum Arthropoda; class Insecta; order Lepidoptera; family Hesperiidae; genus Noctuana; species Noctuana lactifera. Next base: position 10,295 of record DWAV01001242.1, read on the forward strand.
TAGTAAAACCAAACGAGTTTTATGCTAAGAGGTACCTACTAACTACACTCAAAAAATCATTTACCGTTAAAGAAGCATCCGAATAGGAAACAACATATATATAACAAAGTACAATGTGGAATAAATTTGTGCATAAATGCGACGTTAATAAATTATTATTAATTTAAAATATTTCATATTGAAAGTTCATAGAATCATGCTGATTTCCCCTTATTAAAACTTTTTCATAGGTAAATTTGTATTTTAATCTGAAGCTTAAACAATTTTTGTTAGTAAAATTGCAACTTTATGTGAATTATTACACAGCGCAGCGTAGAGCCCATGGTAGAGTGGAGGCTCATTATTGTAGACTGAAGCGCCTACTAAAAATATAAAGCAACATCGGCGTGGCATTGCTATTGCAAATACGTTTTGTGTGGGCACCATCCGATTAATAGAAATTATTATTAATAACAAAGTAATAATTTATAAAAATAATTCACCCATAGGTACCTATTATGTAACGATTTAGAACACTCGTAGGGAGATAAGTAACTCGACACTTTCTGTTGTCAAACAAGAAAGGCGGGAAGGAAGTTATGTACATGTTTAAAATACTCTTACGTAAGATAACATCTCCATTATAGATACTTACGATAGTTAAATAAATTTGGTAAAAAACTTGTCACCTCACGGATACGAACGTTACATGTTCAATTAATTTCGTATTACTGCCGTCTTATTGTTCTATCGCAACAATTTCTCAGATGAGCGAATTTTCCCAGATTGATAGTTAACACGCCCGTTCATAGAGGTACCTTCTGGATGCGAAACTGCCTTACGAAATAGTTAATTAATTATATTTCACAACTGTATCAACTACTAAAGCTTTATTTTGTATTTTAACATCATCAGAAATATGGATTTGTAGCCACGCACGCGGGCATGGTTTGATTTAGAAATTCATTATTTCTCGGTAGGTACGTTGAATTTATGAAAATATTTTCCTCCTAAGGTATTTACATCGGCCGATGACATGTGGTTCAAAAACAGGTAAACTATGTCGACTTTTAGGTGACTAAATATTTTCCATCATTACACTTAAATTATTGTTTTAAATATGTAGACTTCTCTATAAATGAACCCTCCGAATGTATAAATATTACGCGATTCATATTCATATTCTATCTACTCCGTTTAATTTCTCGTGCGACTAATTGTTGCCGAGAAGGACATTTTAACACCTCAAAAAAAGTATTAGGTAGAAAATAATTGTTACATTGTTATTTACAATACAAAGGTTTATATAAGTTTTTTATAAAATCGATTCAGCTGGTAACCTTTTAATATAATCGGCTACTACTTTCACTACCATTAAGGACTTTCCAAACATATACTGCAGCTATATTTTTTAAGTGTGATAAGTCTAGACATTATGTGAAGCATGCAAAATTTTCTACTTTTAGACTTTACCTATATTTATGTATATTTACATTTTTCAATTAAAATATTATGTCAAATAGGTTCCCTGGTGAAGCATAATTATGCACAATGCTTTAAGATAATTATGCGCATGTAAAGTCGAAGTTTTTCAAACAAGTATCAGTTCAGCACGGAGACCTTTTAATCTGTCTCGTCATCAAAGAGTGCCAATAAATATTATTTGGTTAGTTTTCCATTACCATAGAATCTGCTTCTATAAAATTAAAATAACTGTTTATCTCGATTATAAAGATACCTATCGAAATAAAAACGATTTAACTCTTAAAACATGTGGTATTAACTTTGTACCTTTACGATTTGGTAGGCTTAAGTGCCTTTTTCTACTTCTCAGATATTTATTGCCTCCGAATTCGTGTTGTAGCTGAGCGAAGACAGGTTAACGCCCAAGCAATAGCCCACTGTTAGCTCATTTACATTTTATTATCAGTCCCACTCAAAATGATCATTTATTTCCAATCAGATACTTTAATGGATGTCCATTGTTTTTTAAACACTTAACAGCAGAGATAGCCGTTAACAGTAGGTACCTACTCGTGATATGCTATAGGAAGTTCTCAATTCGTCTGTATCTATTGACTACAGAAACGACTTCTTCACAAAGACGTTGCTCTTAGTACCTACATAACTTCAAAATATATTATTGAGTTTGAAGTCAAGCTTAACTTTTCATAAAAAACTATTAAGATTATTAACTATTAACTTCAATAATGCAGAAATATCCTATCCTAGTAAACCTATAGTTTTTTCTATTTTACATATTGTATATTTTACATATTATAAGGAATTAACATTGTTTTTATATTAATCTAATATTTTTTATTCAAGATAATTAGTTTACCTTCGCAATTAAGGTACCTACCATAACCGTAATTACAAACATGAGTTTACTGGCTGCGAAAAAGTGCACAAAAAATTAACAATGCTTACAGATCTATGATAAGTCCATTCAAGTGAGAAAATTCTGTGAGAAACATTACGTGCTAATAAGACACGTAGCAGTCTCATAGTTCATGACTATTTAGTTGCTAATAAACTTTATATAATCTATTTAATAGAAAAATTTACTGGACTCTTAAAAAGTACTCGTAAGTACATGCGAAGTGGAGATTTCAAAATCAACACACAATCGCGTAGCTCGTTTAATACTTATCTTTGACGCATTAAGAGTTACCACGAAGAAGTCTTCAAGATTCAACAGATAACGATAATGACCAGGAAAAGTGATAGATAAATTTTATTATAGTCTAATAAATAAAAGACCCACTAAATATTTTCTTTACATTTCAAATTGTCAGTATTTCCGTTAGGTCTATGAATAAAATATTAATATAATATATTCCGTAATGTATTCGGTTACGTAAAGCAAAGTCCGTGAAGCGAAACAGGCTCACTTCTCACGGTGATCGGTGGTTCCTGGTCCCTGGTCTGGCGATGCACCGGAGCCGCTCCGCCCCGTGGGAGAAGCAACGCAAAACGCGACGCGGTATGACTTCATAATCAAAGTAACTACAAACAAAACCGCACGACACAGTTTATGAACGTATAGCATGGCTCATGTTTTCATTCAACAAGTGTTCGATGACAAGAACTTTATTGAATTATTTTCATTGAAAGAACCTATGTTTATGTTAAAACTAAGATTGAAATGTTTGTGTTGAATTGAAATATGACTTACGCAAAGCAGTGGTACAGCAATGAAATGTAAAGGATGATGATGATGTACCTAAAAACTTTAAAAACAAAAAACACTACACTACACTATACACCCAGCAGCGAGAAAAAAGTCAATGTTAACGTAAGTGTAGAAACTTTTCACACACAATGTTATAACTTCCAAAGGGAAATCGACGGATGTTGATAAGTTATGTATAAATTACGAAATGTTTATGTTTCCTTGTATCTTCTGCTAAACTAGATTTTGCGGATGTTTGCGCAGTTTGGATGTTTACTTTCTTGTTCCAGTGTACAATGTTATTCGTATGAAATGCAGTTATAATTTATTATGAGTAAAATTAGTTTGTAGTGTGCGTCAGCTGCAGCCACATTTTTGTTTAATTCGTTTTGGTAGGTACAGGAATGAAAATAGTGTTTTACTACAAATATGGGCATAAAGTTGTATTAAAAATAAAATTACTATTAGCGTTTAATATAAACTTTAACATAATATTAAGATTTGTATGTACTCGTACCTAACTACTATTATGGATTAGATAACACGAGTATTATTAGTTTATTTCATTCCTAATCCATCTTACTTTGTCTGTTCTTTGATCTATATCTTAATTGTGTGTCTACGAGTATTTATATTACTAAATATCTCGAAAAATACATTTTCATAAATACATATATCTATCCATTTATAATCATTTCATGTTTTCGAGCTCTAAAATAACATAACTTAAAGATTTTAAACAATTCACATGATATACTTACTCATACCTTACCTAAT
>DWAV01001243.1:0-14219 GCA_018231305.1 Noctuana lactifera
CATTTAAATTTCTGCTTCGCCGGGGATCGAACCCGGGACCCTTCGAATGGTGGACTGGCGTGGTGACCACTACACCACATGGATCGTCAAAATAATAGTAACACTAATAACACTCCTCTTTTTTTTAAAGCCGGTTAAAAACTACCATCCCTTTATTATGTACTTATTTATTATTTTTTATAATTGATTGTCTGGTATGATACGAGTATATACGAGTACATACGCAAGTAAAACTTTTTCCTCCTTAGGAATTAAGATAAAATTCATACTGAAAACAACGCAAATTCGATATCAATCTTCAATAACTCGCTAACTACATACGAGGATGATAAAAGCCTTTATGTTTCTCAGCCGAAGTGTAATTTTACTGTTCTATAAAATGATGATAAAATTACGCGTTTAAACCTAATTTACCCGTCGTAGCCGCATCGGAGGCTGTACTTTGTTCTGGTTTTATTATTGGTTATTTTATTATACCATTATTCTACAAGGGTCTATCTCAAAGTGTTCATTTGAAGGACTAATGTTTCTGTTTATCTCATATTAGCGACCCGCCCCGGCTTCGCACGGGTGCAAGGCTCATACTAAATACACTACAGAAAACTGTTACCGTTTATCTCTCTATTAAAAAATCGCATCAAAATCCGTTGCTTAGTTTTAAAGATTTAAGCATACATAGGGATAGAGAAAGCGACTTTGTTTTATACTATGTAGTGATAATAAGACAAATTTTTCAATCTACGATGTACCTATATCAGATGTTTATTCGAAAACACATCTGAATATATTATTATCATAATGTCAGCTATTATTTTGTTTGCAATATATCATTCGCTTTATAGTCACATTACATAAACAGAATTCTATCTGTTTTACGTCAAACAAATTCCCAGGGTCATCTTTACATAGAACACAGGTTTTAGCAAATCTTGTTGTAGATAGCCATACAAGGCTGAACAAGCCAGGAATGTATCTACGATATGTCTCCATACTTTATTTGACATCGGACGTAGAAATGCTGGTGTTCGAAAAGCTTTCAAGGTGCAAGATATCCATCTAAAAACAAGACAAAAAAAAAGAGAAAAAGTTTATTTTCTTTAGCATTTTATTATATTTAACGAGTATTTAAAATCCTTTATTATTTTATTTAAGCGATAATAATCGAAATTTCGCTTGAAAATTTTCAATAAATAAGTCAATACTGACATACATATAAAACTGATTTTATCAATTTAATACAATAGGTACATTAAAATTTATTCCAAAAAAGATAGGTACTATTAATTATATCTTTCTTAACATACATAATAATATACTTTTTTCCATCCTCAGACATATTTAAAAGTGTTCATCCATTCCTTGAATCCCATACTCATTTCCGTTAATACAACTCCCGAACCTTTTCGATTACTTCGCACGAGAAACCCGTATCCTGTGGGATTAACGTATGCTGATGAGACGTTGAGGTCAGAAACAGTTATACAGCGAACGCTGGAACGTATGAACCGTCTGTGTGCATAAATCAACGCGATGCTGAGTTGAGAGAACTGAATTTATGTGATAGGCGTCGAGCGATTACACTTTTAGACGGAGAGTATTTATTGGCGCACAACAACAAATGATTAGTTGCAACACCAAATAATTATTGGCAACACCAAATGATTTTTGGCAACACTATCATTCCGACTGAAATTAAAGTCCAGGCCTTTTTTTTGTGTTAAGTAAGCCAAAGTTCACCATACAATCTTTGGTGCACTAATAAATAAAATATCATTATAATATAAAGAAGTTAGTTGTGTAAATAATACAGAAAATAAATTAGACACAAACAGTTTACGAATTCAACGAGTAAATAATAAATATTGGTGCCTTAAACTGCAAGTATACTTAACTAGCTTTACCCCGGTTTTACCCGCGTTAAGAATTGCAACGTAACGCTCGATAGCATTCCTCGATAAATTAACTATCTTACACTAAAAGAATTTTTCAAATCGGTCCAGTAGTACCTGAGATTAGCGCTTTCAAACAAACAATCAAACACTTCAGCTTTATATTATTAGTATAGATGTACCTAATATTGACAAAGTAACAGGGTACGTTTACTTAATTTTAAAACTACTCATAGTGTTCGTCATGTTGAAAATAAATTTGACGGCCTAAAACTTAATTTTCAGCGCACGCTGCCTCTTGTACATCCGGATGGTCCTTTATTTTGCCTCGAGAGCTTGTTATCTATCGTCTTGTGGGAGTCCCTCGGCCTTCATTACAATTTTCGTCTAATATTACATACGGATAATAAACAAGATCCAATGGCCTATGGCAGCGTTGTCGTTTTAATGAGCGCCACCACGTTGAGCTACTTGTTACCGCTCTCAAGTTGCCAATTTGGGGACGTGCGTACGTATACATATAGATATTATGAATATTTTTGTATCTCTTTATCACGTGGACTTACTGGTAATGTTACTCGACATTGAAATTAAGAATTGGTTCTTGAATGTAAAGAATTTGTTGCGAACGAGAACAAAACGTAAATACTCGTACATACATACCTATCTATATCCAAAAAAGATATCGTGCATGCAAATAAATAATAATAGGTAATAACGCTTCACACTCACAGCCCCACACTCAGATTCCCTGTGTCGTGGGTGCCATGGACACATACAAAGACGAATACACAAACACCCAGACCGGTAACAGAAATATAAATTCATCATTTAAATTTCTGCCCCGCTGGGGATCGAACCCGGGACCCTTCGAATGATGGACTGGCGTGGTAACCACTACACCATACGGATAGTCTCTTACTAATACATTTCTTACATTTGTAGAGACTATGGTAAAATAAGAAAATGAAGACATTACTAAAAGTTTAATTGAAAAAAAAATTCTGGAATAAATCAATTTTACGAATAATAATTATTTAAACTGTCACATATTTTTGTTGTAGAACAATCTACGAACGACGATACGCAATGTGGCAGTAAGCTACGTGTACTTCAGCGAAGTCAAAATCTAGGGACACAGATTTATCAGCTAAATCTGTTCGGTTCGAGTAGTCGTCAGCAAACTCCGTCCGGTTCAAGTGGAGACGGTTAAGTTTTCCATTATAATGTAATAACTTGGCGTTAAGCACTGCCAGTTGTTTGGAATTTGGCCTCCAGCTACAGTAACGCTTATAACGCTTCACACTCACAGCCCCACATTAGGATTACCTGTGTCGTGGGTGCAATGGACACATACAAAGGCAAATACACAAACACCCAGACCAAGAACAGAAATCTAAATTTATCATTTAAATTTCTGCCTCGCCTGGGATCGAACCTTTCGATTGGTGGACTGGCGTGGTAACCACTACACCACACGAGTCGTCAATGTATCAACAGTAGTTAGATATGCCCTCATAACCCACCGCTAAGCAAGCTAAGTTCTTGAGTTTCAGTTGGGGAGGTGTAGACACAGGAGATATGTTTATTTAAGGGGACTGTCTTAGTTGGCATGCAGAGCAACGCAACTATGCACGACCCCAGATAGGAGAGAAGTCCTCCAAACCTATCTGGATAAAAATCCATACCCAATCCAAGGATACCCCTGTCCGTATTCATAGGAATAATATTATAACGATGCATATTTCTTGCAGACTTCATACAAAGTCGCAATTCCACGTAGATTATTACCTGCAGTCTCAAGTTTGAAACTTCGTCCAGTTAATAATGTAGCTACGGAGAAGTTTGCTGCATGTAAGCATCCTACAGTTGATGGGAGTGCGAATAGACCTGCTTATAATGACGATATGACTTCTGGACTCTGGTGAAATGAGCAAACTTTGGTACCTCAGACCAAAGTCCGCTTTTGCAATAGAATCGTAATCTTATATAGTAAAACTTTATATGCCTTCAACCCTTTTTATGTCCCACTGCTGGGCACGGGTCTCTCCCCACACGCTGCTACAATGCGGATTAATGGAGTTCGTATACCTAGCGTAAAACTGCGAAATCGCCATTAAGCTAAAGATATGCAGCATTTTATATGCCAGTAACACTATACTGCAACACCGTTTAAACACGATACGGTAAAGGCCAAAGTACAACTTGAAATATTGCCGTTGTGAATATTGAACGAGAATGTATGTCTGTGGATTTGGTTCCGGTAGTAATAAAGAACTTAGTCGTCGTGGATAAATCTTGACAAGATTCTTACTAAGGTTCTGAAGTAATTATTAATACACTAACTAAATACTAAATAAAATAATGTTGTAGGGTTATTAGCTTCCTTTCTAGGAAGGGAGAAAAAATAAAGAATATAAATGAAAATGATATAATAATACCTATCTAATAAAAGAGAATCGAAAATAGAGACACAAAATCAGATATCAAAAAGAGAGTAAAAATGGTAAATAGGAAGGAATAAAAATAAATGTGAAAAAAATTTACCTAAGTAGGTAGGTACCTATATCAAAACGGGGAAAAATTATGTAATTAATGTATTAATACAGAATAAAAAGTAAGTAATGAAAATGTAAATGATAAATGAGAACATAAATAAGAGCTAATATAAGTACCATTTGAATAATTTGTATGTATCAGTATTTTTAGTAATTTTCCGAGCTGTCGAATTAAACGAAGATACCAAATGGCTTCCGAATAAAATTTCTTATCACCGACGTGTCACCAATACACAGTTACGGAGAAAGTCAGTTTATCAGTAGGACTTATTAGAGTTACGAGTATATCACAGATAAAAAAATAAATTCTAACTCGTTTATCGAGCCCACGTTCCTCAGAACTACTAAAATATGATACGATTAATGTCCACTACGATTTCGATAATGATAACGCAGTAACTTTTAATAGTTTTAAATATTAACTTTGATACTTTAAAACAAAACTCGGTATTTGAAACATAAAACTACGACGTATTTAGTATCTGACATAATAAAGATTAGGAACCATATTCGTAATTAATGGAATCGAGCCCTTTGAAACATCGGTCCCACTATACGGGAATAGGCGATAAAAAGAATTCGAGAAATCGCTCAAAATAATTTGCTAACTGTATAACAAAGACATTTTAATTTAATGTCATAAAGATCATTTTGTTATTATGTCGTGGCATAACTGTAATATCCGGCCGGAACTGACTTTGTACCGTATTGCACCAGCGCTCGATTTCTCATTATAAAGCAGATTGTTAACAGTTGACAAAGTGCAATTTAAAACTTCAAGTCGCTAGTTAATTACAACCATTTCCAAGAAGCTTCAAAAGATATACGAACGAGTTAATTTAGTATGAACTGCGTATAAACAAGAATCGCGATTTCCAAACAATTATCATAGCAATTTTTCTTCGATGGTAAAACACCATCCTAAAGTGAGACCCGAATGAACTTTGGGTGGCATCGCCGGTCCCTTTGAAGAACAATAAACTAACTATAAAGCTTACGGTTTATCTACAACTAACTCCTGTCTCAAAGGATAAAAGGATTAATAGGAAATGATAAACTTTAAAAATAAAATTCAGAAACATACCTACAGCTAATGTTTCAGGTCGTAGCAAGTAAGCCTCGCGAGCGGGTCTTGCTTTGTCATCAAGTGTCATCAACCCATTGTTATCCCACTACGAAACTTCTTCTAAAATTCGAGGAAAGGGATGAAATCAAACGATAAGATTAGGCCAAATTCCTACTATATAATAACAAATAATTTAAATTGAACTGAACCAGTAACCGTCGCTTACCAGATTCCAAATTGACATTGTGAAAATTTAATGATTTCTACTTCATAAATATGTTCATTCTAGAATCTAGTTTTCAGTTAACGACTGTAGCTTCTACAAGATCATCAGAAATTTTTTAACGTCATACTTACCTTTCATGTAGAAAATACGTGACCTAATAAATTCAAGTTTACGTTCTGTCATAAGTGTTTTAACACACTTTCAGAAGATAATGCACTTAAATCGTAATAACAATTTCTCTCTTCATGATAATAACGGTATTTATGTTTCATTTCGTGTTGAAGTACAAATCGTGCTCGTATTAATCGCAATATAAAGACTAATTGCAAAATTGATTTAATGAAGTACACAAAATGGAAATGCCAGTGATTCAACGCTAAATTTAACGGTCGCAACGCTACGTTCATACTTCATGTATTGATTCGAAATTGTTAGGGCCTGTTATTGTTTTACGACAGATTTGCTTTGACATTGTTTGAAGGCAATATTCCGATTTTATTACAGTTTCTACTGGCTATAACCCATTACATTTCCATAGTAGAGGCCTATATTTCAAAAGTTGTTGCCGTTGTTATGTTTTTCGTATAATCGAGTTGGCTATTTTGAATTTTGAACACTTTTCAGTTGGCTACGTCCAGTCTGTTTACTTTTGAACAGCGGCCAATTGTTTGTTTTTTTATTTTCTGTTTAACTATTATGACATACATGTTTGCCTCATTATGTTTACCTCAAAACTTCATTTTTTAAATTAAATAGTTGATTGAATTTCAAAGTTCATATTGTTTATAATGTTAATAACTTTTTAAAGAATTTTATAAAGTCTGGCTCAAAAACTGCTTATTTAAAGAAAAACATAACGGTACTGTTATCGTTGTAATCGCCGTATCAAACACACTTAAGCACTGCCTATAAGAAACATTAACGTTCGGAACGCATCCATTTATCACTCTAAGAATCGATCTTGATAAGCTACTAATTAAAGAATCAGCCGATCATTCGGCAACCAGAAGGCGATACGGCGGCTTGTACCGCGTCTTGTGCAATTGAGTCGATGTGATCACTCTTTGGTCACGACCACGACTTCAAACGTCATTATGTCGCGAAGTATAAAACAATTAGCACAAAATCTTGCGCGTTTTGTATATTATTGTGTCACCATACGACGGTAAACATGAACGAAGTTAATTTATAATCTATGCTGCAAGATTTTAAGCTGTCAAATAATGTTTTAACTATGTACCAAATTTCTCGTATTTATAATAGTAATTAACGCTTTGTTTTTTAAAAGTTAACTGTACTATCCAAACGCAGCCAAGACTACCTTTTTTAAATTATCCTCCTCAATATAGAGCTTCATTTTCTTCGGAATTCTTTTGTTGTGTATCTTTTGTTTGACCGCACAATATTGTGTTACACTGGTACTCGTATTATTTCTTTAATTAAGCTCCGTAAATAAAATTACATTCCGCAAGACGAATCAAATTTGATGACTTTCGTTTTTTGTTATTCTCTGTTTTCTATGTGTGTGTGTGTTTGTCAAACATATTTAGGTAGGTATTTTTACTAACTTCGAAAAGCAGGAGGTTCTATGTTGGGCTGTTTGTATTTTTTATGTATGTTCTCCGATCTTGTCCTCTGTGTAATTTTCTGTATTTATCACCTATCATCTGCGTAGGGTCAGACAATCGGTATAAAATAAATAAAATAATTTTTTTTGTTAAAAATGTACCAAAATGATATAAACTTTAAATCTATCAAAAACTGTTTTTCTATTTTAAAAACGTTTCAGTTTGAAACACAAATGACAGCTGATGTGTATTACATCCGTGCGAAGCCGAGACGAGTTAGTATAAAATAAAGACCAAAACACGCTCTGAGTAAGAAAACAATTTCTTCTAAACAATAACCACTGCATTCAGTATCACAAAGTAAGTCACTTCAAACAAAACACCCGAGAAACATGAATTTTAAGATTGAATTTGAATTCCAAGTTTAAAATGAGGTCTGCGATTAATTTAGTTTTAATTTTCCTTGCGGCGACGGAAAACTAACGTTCCGCCAACGGCCGCAGCTGTTACTTGACGTCATTATTAAACGCTTTTCATGAACAGGTGTTGATGATAACGAGGGAGAACGTTTAATTAATGAACACTTGCAGCTCCTTATAGGAGTGCGACGATAGTTTGTTATATGAGATTTTCGCTGACAAATTAAATTGGAATTAGGTATAGAGGCGGTGCGCGGTGGTTGGTTGGTAATGTTAGTATGGAAATTCATTTTTGGTTGAAAGAAGTTAATAAATTGTAGAAAAGAACTTGACTAGTTGGTAGTCGAGTGATGACAGTGCACGCGTTAGCAAATGGGGTGACAGATCCTTTTTTACTCCGATATAATCTATCTCGTAAGTACGTCATTTAGATCGTAAACTAACAGTTTTCACAATTTGACGGTAACGTAAACCTATACATAGACACTTTCTCGTATACGATAAAATTAAGTTTCGTTTAAAAAATGACGAATGATATTTAAAAGTATTAAACTAAAAAACTGTACATAACTGTATTTACTCCGCCTAGACGTTTTAACACTATTTGTAGGAAAAGTAGGTAAGTATCTATTAGATACTTAATGTTATATGTAGGCTAGACATAGGTTTGTCTCGGATGTTACATTAAATATATAATTGTGAAATTGGGATCGTAGTCATTTCAACTGTTATCTATCTATCGACAAAAGGTTAGTATCCTCCTAACTTCTTAATCAATCTAATCAAACAACAGAAACTAGTTATTTTTTTCATATAAAATTCTTACTGTAAATTCCAGTAACGTGTAACTACTGTTATAAATACAAAACATAAACAGTTAAATGCATATGCGATAAGATCTTTACTATCGTTATATCTTGATCGAATGCCTCTTCAAAAGTTGACAAATTTTACTTTGATGCATTCTAACAGAGTAAATTGATGTGATATGATCTATGTTCAAACTTGGAATGATATACGCTGTAAGGTTCTTGTTTAATTAAACCGTGATAAGCGAGGAGCGAGAACCTTGGGCAGGTATTTATTTATTCAAGGAAAACGAACTAAAATCTACTGCAAATAAAGCACTTTGACTTACTTGTTAAACAGTTCTTTTTGTTAAAATGACGTTACGTTTTTGTTTCGTGTTGTGGCATATAGATCAGAAAGGTATGAGTTTCCTTTTTCTTTTTTTTCATTTATTTTCTATTCGTCTGATATTTCACAGCAAAAGATACGACAATTCAGTTCGATAAATTCGACTGATATGATCAAGATTCAAACTCTAATAGATTTTCTTGGGTAAGATAATAAATCTAAGTCCGAGTGTAAGTTTAGTGAGTTCTCGGCTGAGTGCTGCTTTCTAAAAGTTTGATTTCTTGCAAAACTTGCTTCAAATTCTCGCAGGGGAAACATTTTTAATGGGTTATCGGTCCGAGATTTTCAGAATATTCAAGCGGTGGATTATTTTAAGCTTTCGTCTGCTTAGCGCTAAGTTTGAAACAAATAAAAATTTCTCTAGAGGCTGCCGTTACTAAAATGTTTGTACTTACTGCATTATACTTTTTCTATTTACTGTAACAAAATATTTGCTTCATCCTTTACTTGCTGTTTAAATACATAGCTAATGGGGCAATCATAATGTTGGAATGTAATAATAATATTCATTAATATGTAGAATCTTCGGATAGCCTACAAACATTAATTAGCTGCAATAGCTGATATAATAAAAAAGACTTTGACTTTATGTTATTATCTATACTAATTAGTTTATTGAAGGTAAAACATATTGCTAATTTGTAAAAATCCACGTTTAATATACAATGCTACCAAACGTGTTTGCAACGACCAATAAAAGTTCAGCTTTCAGTAGACAGAGCTCACATGTAAATTGGCAATATGAGTAAGAAAACATATCGGGCCCTGGATATCAATAATAGGAACAGAAATCATGCTCACTAGTGAGTTAGCACCTCGGTAATGGGGCCTCTAACAAGGCCTGCACCTAGTAGCCCTAATGATCTGAGGCCAATATCAAGATGTATTTAATTGGGTTTCGTTACGTTGAAGTATTTGCAGGTGTCCGCCGCACGGAATATAGATTGTTTGTGATTTATGTGAATTTTATACGGAGTTAGAAGCTATGGATGTGACTTCCTGCGTTTGTTGACGACTTGTGGTTAAGTTGCCGGTCTACCATGTCAATGGTTATAAGTTCGATTACCAACAGAGCTCACTTTATATTCATGATTTTTTATTTATGTTTCGTTTCCTGGTCTCGGTGTTTCTGGTATTGTCTCTTATGTGGATACAATCCAAAAATATATTTTTTAATAGCTGAAGGTTGGAATTGGAGCTGAATTTTTTCTTAAAATTTTAACTAACGTTCCATAATACTAACGTTCTATACATTTAAACTTTATAAGTATAAAATTTCATTTAAAATATAAAAAAACAGGCATACTCTTTATCCAAAACCTCTCTAAACCCCATAGTCACACAGTTCTGTTTTTAACATTTATTTTAATAGACACATCTAGTAAAAACCAAATATCCTTGATAAAACCTGAGAAATGGGTACATCGCCGCTAAAGATCGGTACGACGTGGGAGGCTAGCCTTAAGCAGTATCGTTCATAGCAGCTTCGACCATCCATCCACAGCGATTTGAAGCATTATGTTTTAAAAGATGGCGCTGGAGATCTACTGCTCCTAATAAAGCAAGAAGGTGATAACAAAGCGACTATTTGAGGTATGAGGCATTGAGGTTAGAGATATTTATGGCCATTTGAAATACTGAGTTGAAGGTACGAGTGGATACGTTTTGTAATCTAAGAGTCTGTAAGTGATTGCTGTCTATTATTATAAAAAATAACAAATTTATTAATTTAATGATTTTTTAAAGTGATTAATTATTCCTAATTATGAAAATAATATCCCATTTTTATGGCTTTAAGGTACCTACCGCCAATCCGCATTGGAGCAGCGTGGTGGAGTATGCTCCAGGCCTTCCCCGGTTGTGGGGTGAGATCCGTGCCCAGCAGTGGGACATAAAAAGGGTTGAAGGCAAGGTACCTACTGGTTAGTCGAATTCGTTTTTAAGGCTTACTGCTGGACACGGATCTCTTCCCACAACCGAGGAAGGCCCAGAGCATACCCTCAACCTGACTGCTCCTATGCAGGTTAGTGAAGTTAAGGATTAGGGGCTATCCCGGATTTCGGGTGTTGTCACACCGATATATTAAATTGTCACCAAGTTTAAAACAACAACATAATGTTCTAAAATTCTATTAGCCATTTAACGCCAAACAGACATATTGAATATAAACCTCTCAATAAAGACTCAGGGTAAAACATAAAAAAATAAGCAAGGAACAGTCTATAAACACGGCGAGGCCGTCGTGTCCAGTCAATAAATAAAAATGGCCGTAGCTTATTGCCTTATACGCCCAACGGGCACCCTTGTCGCAGGCATGGAACCTAAATCAGCTGCCAATGCACCTGTAGAAACGTCGATTATGCAAATGCGAGAGCTCTTTCAACTAAATACCGCGCTTTGGTGTTGCGCGGGAGTCACTCAGCTCCTTTATTTTTCCATTCAAAGTTCATTACGCATACAAAATCGGTTTGGGACGCTGCCATTTAAAAGGTGGTGAGACATCGAGCTTTTTACTTTGTTTGTTATATAAATCTTTCAAGGGAAAATGTTAGGACATATACTCTAATCAACTCTGCGCTATGCGCTAGCGCATTTTGAAACAAAAAAATAAAATCGGATCGGGAAACAATAAATCATTTTCTCTTCAAGAATTGTTCTAAGAGCGGTAACAAGTTTCTTTACCAAATATCTCTAGCTGACTGTTTTTGCCGTTCAATTATAAATCGCCAATGAGAGCGCGACGATAACCCAGAATTACACTATTTGGAAAAGGGTCGGGTTGCTTAACCCATTCGGGGAGAGGCCTAATTTTATATATAGAGCAAATTTTATCCTATCCTAACAAAATATTGGTTCATAAAAATTCAAATACTGGTAATTACGTATTTAATGACGTCGGCGGCAGTATCAACAATCAACTAATTAATTCAGCGAGATTGCCCACCGTTCTTCTAAATATAGCCCGAAATTATTTTAGCATCGCTAGAACGAGTTGGTCGATTGTCATTGCCCACTTATATTACAGTTAATAATGTGTTTAAAAGGGAAGTATGTCTACATGCGTTACGATGCAATTTTTAATATTTCATATACCTTGTATGGTAGAGACTTTTAGTGTCCACAGAGTAGGTACTAAATTAAAAAATTAAAACATAAATGATATTCCGCAACAAGATATTAACTGACTATTTTCCAACCGTGAAACTAGTACCTATGTCAGATAGGGTAATTGAGATTTACTTGGGTAACACAGCGTGAGCTGGGTGTCAGCCATGTCTGTCACAATTTCACAATCACCTGTCTTTTAGTAAAGAATTTTATTTATATGTTATATTAACTTATTTAATTGTTTCATTTTGTTTTTTTTTTTGCCATTCCGTGAAATGTTTTTTAAACTTATGTTACGGAATAAAATATTTCTATTCCTATATAACAAAATAAATATGTGGTCATATTATTCACTATACTATTACCTGACTACCTAATTAGAATTTAAATAATTGTAGATACTTATTGTGAAGCCTTCGTCACGATTCATTCCCTATTAACCACAATAGTACACTAACTCGAAAGCCGAAACCATCGCGACGCTGTCACATAAAGTAGCAAGACAATTTGCTAGACATACTTAGCTCGCCAATTGAATGGGGACCGGCTACCTTCGTGCCTTTTGCTGAATCTGTCCAATTTACCCCACTCTGCCTGCGCAGCGAATAAAGTTTATGCATGAAGATTTTTGCCTGCGTACCCACATTTTTGTGTTGTTAATGTTAATAATGTTTGTAAAATCATCTTCATTATTCACAACTCGCACTATACAATAGCGAAGGAAACAACAGCAAGAAGAACGGGATGCATAATAATATTAATAATATATGAGGTAACATAAGGAACTTTGAAAAAACTTGCTATCAGTCTATATTTTCACTTCGTTTATAAAGGAAACTGTTAGGCAAATGTTAATATATTGTTAACTTGGCTTTCATTCACATGTATGTTTTTAGAATGTTAACAAAATGACACTACCGCGCAGTCGACACAACTCATTTTGGCCTCCATATTGAAATCCTAGGACTCTACAAAAGTGAGACCCTACTCTATAATTTTATTCCATACTGTCATAAATTCCATTATGCAGTTTGTCGTTTGCTTGAACCAATAAAAACGCTAATGTTTACAATGAATGGACAACCACAAATAATTTGCAGAGCGATAAAACGGCTCTGACGTCCGACATACGAGTACATACATGTGAGGATGCCTTCACAAAATGTAAGCTTTTTGAATGCAAATTACATTTAGTTCGCATTTAATAGCGCAATTAATCCAAGAACTGCTAACTAATTGGCTGGAGGCAGTAAATAGATTGCAGGGATAGAGGTTTTGTATGAATGTTGGAATGAAAAGAGCGCGTAATTTGTTACTGGGCACGTACAACACAATGCCGCGAATTAAGTTCCTTGACATGCGATCTCGTGGCTAATGCTGCTTTGTTTGTACAGTTCATGTTCTGATTTAAAAGTGGGAGATAAGAAAAATACAACGCTTTAAAACGTTTTTAAAGTTTCCGCGAAAACGTTAGCGTGATAGCAGTAGGTAAGTAACGCTTTAATTTGGGTGTACATTTTTTTTATTATTTTTCAAAATATCATCACGCAAAATCTTCGATATTTAGTATTCGCTGCAATCAATGCGGATTTTGTATGTACCGACTATCTGACTACTCAATATAACCATTCGTCCTATTCAGATGCAATGAATAATTATTTTTTTATTTCTTATTAAAAGAATTACAAAGAACACGTGTATACTTATATTAAAACATCAAAATTCATTACGAGGTTACAGCCTTGTAAACTCCACGTTTAAAATGCAAACAGACCAGACGCAGTCCACAGCGTTGCAAATCTCCCCGTTATTGCGTTCATGAAGCCTCTCAACTTGTTTAATGAACTGCAGTCGGTCTGCAGCAAGAGTTCATATTACTTAATACACGAGCGAATTAGTTGCCTATGAATCTCGGAATAATACGGGCATGGATTATGTTAGAATGTATCTATGTTCTAAGCGTAATACTATCTTTAACCATCACTAGGTATTTCCTGCCACGTGCCTACGTACGTAAATATCTATGTACCTACGTAAAATTGATTTATAGAAACATGTAAGAATTATGACAAGTAGTAATACTCGTAAATTATATTTATGATTGATAATGTGTAATTTGACGACCCGTGTGGTGTAGTGGTTACCACGCCAGTCCACCATTCGAAGGGTCCCGGGTTCGATCCCCGGC
>DWAV01001244.1:0-14208 GCA_018231305.1 Noctuana lactifera
ACTCACGGCAAGTACTATTATCACAATTATCACTGAATGAAGGTACAATTCGAAACTTTGTTGTCGACAATTCCAAATAACAGATAGGTTCGCATTCAAAAAATTATTAGGATCTATCCTAATAATTTTAAACCGAAAGACCGTAACTATATTTTACGTTGCCGTGGCACGATTCAATATCGCTAGGGCTCCAGCCCTATAGGGTTCTGTTTTCCTATGTTCCTATGTATTACCCATAAAACTTTACGCGGTCGTAGCTGAGACCGCTGCGATACATTTTCGAAATATTGCTTTCGCTTCTCCCATAAAGAATTATTCCTCATAAAAATTGTTATGGCAGTTATTTACTTACAGGCGAGATTAGAATATAAATTCTTTGGAGATATCTCATAATTTTAAGTTGATAGTTTTTGGTCAACACAATAATTAGGGTCAACAATAAATAGACGCCAATGCTAAACGAAACTTGAAAATAAAATGATTTACTGGATACCATCCAGTACCTAAATCATTTTATTTTCAAATTGAGAAAGTTGGCTATTAGATTGATTTAAAATTATGTTGCAAATAACCTTTTGATAATATTTTAAACACAATCACATACCTACTATTAAAAAGTTTAATGATACATACGTGGGCACATACTTAAACGAAACCGCGTAATTACAATGCCATTACTAAAATTCAAGTAGGTAGGTAAGTATGTACAATAAGAAACCGCATAATTCTCACCTAGATTAGACGCCATAATTTCGGCCGGCTATTAGATTAGTCAGAGTTCGCGCGGGCCTAGATGAGCTTACCGTGGTCCACTTTCGTAGCCACAGCAGTCAAAGGTCGTTCATTCATTCATTCATTTACCCACGAACGTCCGTTCTACGTTTCTTGTGAGTGCCCATTCATTTCGACACTAAATTGGATCTAAAAGGTCTTTAATACTAACTAAACAAACTTCAGTCTTGAAAGAAACACTTAAAATCAGGTAGAAATATTAACTTTACTACAAAGGTTAGGTATAGTAGGCTAAGCTTAGGTCTTTTTTGGGTAGTCAGTATGTATACTTTTTCGGGTTAGTATTACGAGTACTTTCGGGTTTTAATTTTGTTATATTTTAATTTACTTTTCGATTTTGTTACTGCGTGCAGTCTTTCTGAAACCACAATATAATTGTGCTATCAGAAAGTTGGGTATTAGACTCAAGCTGTTCAATAGTTCCCTAAACGCTGGTAGAAGCAAGTACGTCCTCTCGACACGTGTTCAAATATTGAACACGTGAACAAAGCTCCCACCTCACACCTAACCCGTGTCGAACAAAACAGTGTAAATTATTTACGTCCAACCTTTCTTGTCTCCTGGAAAGAATGCCCTGGCTTCTTGCCTTTTGTTTTAAGGTAAACAGTGTCATGTCAGGGCGTAATGGGACATTGTTACTTGCTTTCCTAGCTGAAAGTAGGCCTATTTCAAGACGTGAGCAATCGTTATGGTGTAAAAACAGCTAGTAGTCAACAGATTTGATTCTTAAAATATTAAAATACTTCGATTACCTGCCGCGTTAAGAGAGAACCCATTTGTGACGTATATCACTTATTAAGAATAGTAGTAGTTAAATAGTTAAAAAATCCTGTTCATATAAAGATTCTCACAATATTCCTTTCCAGGGCTCCCGAGATCCTCATGGGCGCAAACCACTATACAGCAGCAGTGGATGTGTGGTCAGTTGGCTGTATATTTGGCGAGCTGCTTGGCAGACGCATACTCTTCCAGGCGCAGACTCCAGTACAACAGGTTCTTATTTTCATCAAATTCACAGCAAATCATAGGAGACTCCCCATTTTTGCTTGTTCATAGGGGGTGTTGACCACGTACTCAGCTTGTCAGCAAGTCTTGAGATATTTCTTACGAGTGTGACCATCACCAGAGGAATTGCCAGTGCGTTACGAGTTATGAAGGAGAGCTCTTTTAGTGTTTTTTTTCTATTAGAACAAGTCCGGAAGAACATAATTCCATAACGAAGATGTGTGCTTGTAACATTACCTTTTTATCCTTCCAGTTGGAGTTGATAACGGAGCTTCTTGGCACACCATCGTTGGAAGACATGCGGCACGCGTGTGCGGGCGCGCGCGCTCATATGCTAAGACGAGCTCCGCGTCCGCCCGCGCTCGCCGCTCTCTACACCCTTTCGGTACAAGCGACCCACGAGGCTGTGCATCTACTGGCTCAGGTATATTATATTTATTCATATAATTTAATACATCATTTATAATATCATCAGCGAAACCGGTAGTATTTGCTTTGTCAGTTTCTTCCTTATCATTACATTGTCGTGTTTGTCTAGAGCAAATTTCGCTAGAAAGGTTTGTTCGTTCCTAGGAAGGCGTGTACAGAACAAGAAGAAAAACTTGGCAAGTGCTGAACAAAGAAGAATATTTCTACTGATGTCATCGTGCAAGAAAGCTATGGCGTGTGCCTCTGTAAACTATTAATTAAATGAGCCCGCACTCCGTAGCTTTCTAGCAAGGTGATGATGTTCTACGTGTATATTCGTCGGGGTGAAGTTGTTGATCACAAGAAAACATTCCAGTTGTTGGCAATTGAAGCCTCTGGCTCATGAAAAAGAAGAAATCAATGAAGAATAAGTATCAGTCAGTTTTGAACTATATGCATTTGTGTCTATAACTAACGACGAACATCCAACTTTTATAGATGATATTTTATTTACAAAAGCGTAACGGCAGATACCGGGCCGAAATAGAATAATTTTTATTTAAATTTTGTTGTAATTGTGTGTCATTTCAGCTTGAATAAACCTATGGATTAACACGAAGACGACAGATGGTGAAGATTGTGAAGAAGGTGATTCTTATGGCCACTGTGTCTGGGAATCATGGTGTACGAAACGAAACTTTGCTCGCATTCCGTGATTTCCTAGCAAGGTGGCTACAATCTGCGTGTTACAATTTGTACCTTACGGGCATGACAAGCGGACAGACGATAGAAGATCAGTATATCATTATGAGAATATTAGTATTGAAGATTCTTCTTTTAGTTTTGTGCATGACATTATTTTTTGTTTTCGTTGTATTTTTAGTTCTGTGTACTTATGTTTTTTATATGCAATGTATGTTTATCTGTATTTATACTTGAATGTAATGTTATAAAATTATTATGCTCTGCTATTTCTGCGATGTTGTTTAAGAAAATTAAATTAAGTTCCTATTGATGAAATTTGATAATAAAATGATCAATGAAAATTTTGAAATCTGTAGTAGGTACGCGATACTTCATGATAAGAATTATTGTGGCTAACTCAATTGGTATATTAATTTAAAAATATATGTTAAAATTTTATATAGGAAAAGGTTGAATCTCAAAAGAAAAAAGTTAATCATCTGGTATTTTTTAATAAACAGTAAAAGATAAAATTTACGATTAGATACATTTTTTTTGGAAATTTAAATTACTATGTATTATAAGTGTCAAGTTATTGTATTTCGGTTTGGAGGATATATATGCCGGAGACACTATTTGAGGCAACCGGCCATCTTAGTTTTCATCAGTAGCAACGCAGTGAGTGGATCACCTCTCCTATTTGAAGAGGGAGGTAGATGTCTAGAGCTGCAGTAATCGCTTAACAGAAGGCCTCCACGCCCACTTACTACTCATTTAAGATAAAAAAAAAACTGTGCTCGTTATTACAAACCCATCAGACACTTCTTTATTAAACATAAATTAATTTGGTGGCATTTTCCGATTTATACTCGTACAAACTCGTCTACAAGCGTTGCCATCAACATCATATTATTTTACTTTTGTGCATTCACGTAGAATGGCTTTCTTGTTATTCGCCCTACAAACAGTCAAAAAGTGGCCTAACCTGACTGTTATTATCTTAATCTCCAGATGTTGGTGTTCGATCCAGCGAAGCGGATTTCGGTTGTTGATGCTCTCGCCCATCCCTATTTAGAGGAGGGGCGGTTGCGGTATCACTCGTGTATGTGTAAGTGTTGCTACAGCGCGCCACCCGCCGCCAGACACTACTCGCCCGATCTTGAGCCAGTGGCGCCACACGCTTTCCACGATGGATGGGAGAGAAAACTCAATTCGGTTCATCAAGTCAAAGGTACGCCTTAATTGCCAATTGAGTAATTAAATTCGCCCGTAGACACTTATTAACAAACGTAGAACCAGGAGCTTTCAAGAAAGCTAACACCGCTTCATCAAGACAGCCTTATTTAAAAACTATTCGTTAAGTCATTTTAGCCTGCGGGTTGTTTTATGAGATTAATAGCTTGTGTCACCATGTTTTTTTTATCTTTCGCATCTGATGCATTTTAAAATATCGTGACTAAGCTACAGATCACTTACATTTAGTTGATATTCGTCTATAAAATACACTGAATTTAAGCATACGTTTTTGTTGGTTGATTACATTTTGTGATGAATTCTAGCAATAAGTATATTTGAATATGGTAGAAGCAATAAAGTTGCTATGGAGTTAAAGATGGAAAGTTAATGGCTACTACTAAACCGATTTACATCTGATCGACAAAATTTTATAGCATCTGCATAATCGTTAAGGATTAGGAAAACTTTAGCGACTGTGTCTCAAACAATTTCTCATCACATTTTCAGAAGAGATCCATAAGTTCATAGCAGAGCAGCTGCAAACGTCCCGCGTGCCGTTATGCATCAATCCACAATCGGCGGCGTTCAAAAGCTTCGCAAGGTAAGGCGCCGCCACCAACAACCAACCGCAACCAACCGCAACCAACCGACACTAGGTGAATTCTTTGCGATACGTAACCTAACACGCTCAGCTATAGCGACCACCCGCACCCTAATGGGCCACGCCAAACCCCAAAAGCGTATAGACAACACGGATGACGCCTTGCGTACAATGCTCCCGCGTTTGTACGTGATCATGTTGAGTTAAAGATATCATTAGATCTATTTTCATTGTCCTTTGCATTTTACAAATTATAGCAAGCACCGTTAAATTGTTCTCTTGTTCACTGATCTGTCATAAGATTCCTTACCGTGTTGTCTACACGCCAATTTATATAAAGTTAAATTTAATTGATAAATCAGATTGTAACCAAATGGTCATCACAACTACGTGTGGCACAGTGCGATCTGTTAGTATTTGCACGTCAGTGTCCACGGCACTAAGTTGCCTCGCATTACCTTTGTTAAATATAACCACGTGTCTAGCAACCACGACACGGTCGATGTATAGACATGAATTAGAATTAGGTGGTCGCAGAAGTTAGCCTATGTCGACATCCCGCCTCCCGTCCCCTCCCACACCGCCTTCAGTAGTTTTGTTTTGCAGTGTAGGTAACAGTGATTTTGTGCCTTATTTTTCTTTCTATAGTAACACATTAACTTTGTGCGCCCACGGGCCCTCTTTGACGGAGCCCGATTTGTTGCATGGGTTTACGATTTTGTTTCCATAAATATCCTTTTACGTATTGTCCACGTTACGAGACTTGTAATGCGATGTTAGAACACCAGTCGCAGAACTGCTGTTATCAGGCAAAATCAACCCTCTTGAAATGGTGGTGTCTTCCACGCTTCTCCGTAGAATAGCACCTTTGGTGACAACATTGTAGTTGTAATAACGTTCTGCTTTTTTCTGTGTGTTTGCGGCAGCCCTAGAGCGAGTTCGAAAGCAAAAGTTTGTTCCCCTTTCAAGACTGCGGCAAAAATACTACTGCTATCGCCGGTGATATTTCTGTGCGCTGCGTAGCCCCAGCCAGTAAGCGCTCACCGCACGCTATTCTTGTGTTGTCCATCCACTATTAGTTTGCGTGGACGTCGCTCGACAAGGCAACATTGTGTTTCACTGTTAACATTTGTTTAGCAAAAGACTAGTTGATTCTGTACTTATTTGAGTCGAAAAGTTTTCTTTTAATAAAATTCTATTATGACGGTGCTTAATTGATTTTGCTAGTGCCAAGAAAAGTAACTGATTTTAAATATTTTGGATCATGATTCGTATATTTTTTGTGATATTTTATATAACTTAGGTTAATTTTGATAGTAAAATTTTGATTTAATTTTCTCATCTCATATTAGTTATGAGTAATTTGTCAGCGGCTTATGTTGCCTTGTCGTCCGGGGTCGTTATTTCAAAAGGGTTGATCGTTGGATAGCTCGCCCCGCCCCCTCCGGTTCGGTTGCAGACGTTAAATGCATGTCTGGTGAATTTATCATTTTTTATTTTCCATTGGTATATGACAGCTCACCATAATTAAAGTATAATGCGGAGTCAGCTATAGTTTTAAAAAATGTTTTACCATTTTTACAAATATTGTTAATATTTATCAAGCATGAATTGTGTGATTTAATAACTATTAGTTTAATGCATAGATTTTGTAAATGTTCTGTAAATTTTGAGATTGAAAATTTTAAAGAACTGTTGTCAAACGTGACTTTGAAATTTGAATTCTTCATAATATTGAATTTGCCAAATTCTTTGAATATTTGCTGTCATATACCGAAATGTTGTTTGTTCCAATTGAAAAGTAAACAGCATTATTATAATGTTTTGGGCGATGGTTCTGATTTGTTTCCGGATGGATTTTGTTGTTATTGTGGGACTGAATGTCATAGCATATTATTGACATGGGTTTTCGGAAATGCATCTTATTGTGAAAGAAATAAGGTTATTTTTCGTGAATTTTAGTTTATTCTCTGCTATGGCCACGTAGTGCATGCGTAGTTACAGAAAGCACAAAGCCGAGCACTTGGTTGTGGTGATTTTTTAAAATGTTTCCATCATGAATACTTAATTCAGTAGTAGTTTTGAAGTAGATATTTGATTTGTCATGCAGTTTTTCCGTTAAAATTATCTTTTTATTGACATAGAAAGTTGGTTTTTAAATTGAAAATTAAAATTTGAAGTTGCATGATCTACCTTTATATTGGTACGTTCGATACATTCGAGGGTTATATGACTATTAAAATCTATGCTTTATTACAAGCCCTATTTTTTTTTTTCATATTCGAATATATTTAAAATTTAATAAGAGTAAGAATTAGTATCTATTAACATTGCATGTTTGTTTTTTTTTCTCTTTTCATTAAATATTGTTTGGATCAATCTTTTCAAAAAGTTTGGCTTCAATCCACTAAAGAGGACTAACAGTGAAAATAATATGCAGATTAAAATAATTATGCAAATTAAACAAATAATATTATTTACACTGACTGTATTAAATTGATGTTGATTATTAAGTCCGATATGGTCTTGTTGATATTGATAATATAATGTGAAACAAGTTAATATTTTGTGAATTATGTATTTTGCTTGAAGAAAATTCAGTCGAATAATGTTTTTTTATACATGGGCTTAATTTTTATTGTCTTGTTTTAACACAAAACACGCATGACGACGTCATCTACCCTCGGTTGTATCGGACGAGCCATGTGGCGTGGGTGTGGGTAGCACACGTGACTCGCGACTAATCGCGCGCGACACGTCGCACATTGCAGTTCGACAGTCGCGCACCCCTCCGAGCTACCGCCGTCACCGCACCAATGGGAATGACGCGCGACGCCGCGCGGCTGCCTGCAGCGACGCGCTCTCTACACCAACACGCACACATACACCGATACGCGATAACCAATCACAAACATCAAAACAAACGCGCCAGCGTTCTCAACGCACTGTTTATCGCACCAATGGATTCATCGCGCGACGTCGCGCTACGGAACACGAGTTGAATACGTATAATACAGGTCTTGTGAATAAATACTGGGCATCGCCGAGAATTGAGGAGATCGGCATCATATATTATGAAAACGTTTATATAAGTAATTTGGTTTTAAAAACATTTGTAATTTCAACTTATTCGCAAACAATATAAGTGACAATTATACAAAAAATGTAATAAGTTGAAAGTTGTATAATCAACGACGGAGTTAGCAGATGTCCAATATTTCCTCTGAAGATCATTGCACGTATGTATATATGTACATCTTTAGCGAGTCGCGATAACAGACCATATTAACATCACGCAGCGAGATGATGCTAATGTATGCCCCACGAGGAAACTTTATAGTGATTGAACATGTGTCCTTTACTTGCAATAGAGTCTAATTTTGTTTTTCACGCTAGATATTATAGGACGGAAAAAGGAAACCATAATTATGTCGCCTTTTACCTCGAGGAGGTTTTTTCTATACATATGTGACCTTATATAAATATAATCACTATGTCGCACTCACTTAACGTTATGATTCCCTTTTGTTTATCTGCGATATTAAATACATGGCTGTATGGTATTGTTATGTACACTCGTTTACATTTTAATGATGTGGTATTGAAAATAATAAAATTAAATATACATTTCGCCATATTTTTAAATTAAATAAACTTGTATTGCGTGTACCGGACACAGTATGTACATATATTCGATCGCCATATTGAATCAAACTGTCATCAAACAGCTTAAGAAGAGAACAAGTTGTATACATTTGAAATATAAATAATGTGCTGGCGATATGTACATAATTTTTGTTATGCCTTATCTTATATAGCCTTTCTTTATGAAATTTCTTTGCAAATATATTTGTTTCTTATTTAAATGTTATAGTTTCGCCAGCACAAATAATAAATATACCGGTTTGTTTATTTGCATACCGGTTAAAGTTTTATGTTTATTTGTATTTTCAATTCATTGACAGGCTGTATATTTAACCTGCACTTTGTTTTTGAAAAAGTAAAAATTATTTTAAAAATTAAATTCTCTATATTATTATGTAATCCTATCGATGTGTTAATTAATATTCTCATTCTGCATTCGATTTTTTGAATAACTTTTTAACTTTGTAAATTAAAAAAAGTAAAACCAAATTTTTATAGAAGAATGAATCATTATATTAAAAAATTTAATTGCGCTCACTTAGAAATATAATAGGTAGAGTATATAAGCATTTGTTCAATTTGTACCGTATACCTCGTTAGAGTGATAATTATAATGTGTAATGCATCGATGCCTTCTAATAATAATAGTATACTACTTAAAAAAGCCACCAATATTCATAGAAATTGATAGCTCTGATTTATTATATTGATATAAAAAAAATGCTGTGTAAAATACATTTTATTAGCGCAATTTTCATGTAGACTAATTATTGTAATAAATAAAATTGTGCGTAGATGGAATGTATCATTTTTATTAGGATTTTACAAACAATAATACGCAATTAACGATTTTGTAATATAATATAATATTATGTACACGTTTATTAATTCATTTTCAAGTAGCACAGAATATTTGTAAATGTAATGATACATTATGATGATATATTATTTCTAAAAACCCTGTATGTATGTATTTCTTACATTATTGGATTATTTGAAAACATATTTTCGTAGTTATCAAAGTCGTTTGGGCTGATTTATTTTCAAATGTGACGCGTGAACCCAAATGTTTTCATTTTAATTTTCCTTTTACCTTAAACTTATTATAGACATGACGCGTAAGTAGTTTTAGTATAGAATCTATACTATGATGGTATCGGTTCAATGTGAATATAGACTTAAATGAAAAATATATTGGATGGTTTGTCATTGTCGTTACTACCGCTCTTTAAGCGGGGATTCAATGAATATACAACGAAAGAAATACACCTTGAGGCGTTTTTCTTACAACATACTTGTAATGCATACATAGGTATTACAAGTCAATTGCGTATGTATGAAGATGCTAATTTTGGTATCGATATTGAAACACTGGAATATATTGGCAGAATTTAATGTATACTGTCGATACCTGCATCTACTCACCAACATTGAACACCGAAACGGTGAATAAAGTAACATAATAAGAACGAATAGCGGGTCATTAAGTCTTAGTGTGAAAAATGGCATGCTTCGTATAGCGCTAGTTAGTTTTCATTTACGATTTTATCGTGTATTCTCTGATAAGTAGCAAATTTTCTAGATTATGCACAATAAATTGTTTCTTTAATGTATACAAGTCAAGTATACAATAAAATATACATTGCGTAGTAATGTATGACTGTACATTATTACGCAGTATAGTTCAATGTATCGTACATTTCGTAATATTGCAGATATACATTATTGCGCACTGTATTGTATAATCTTTTTCTTATACGATGACGATGACTATAATAGTATTAGGTTAATGATTGTTTTCGTCCCCAATTATTGGCCCGGTGAAAACCGAGTACAGATGATGCGTTCGTACTTAACACTTAGACCAAAATTTCGTTCAGGAATCTCTACACGCCGTCATCTATACACGGTTTTCAAGGTATGACAGTGTATATTATTAATTAAGCTTAATTCTATAAAAAACACCATTGTATCTAACATCGACTGAACATTTTTACATAGGCTAGTAAGTTAGTTTATAGACTTATTGGAAAATTAATACTAATTTAGATTATTATGCGTGACAATTGTAATAATAGTATCTAGTGAACAAGTTTATAATATACATAATTACGCGTACTGTCTTTGCCGTAGTGAGATATTGTATAGATGTGTTTTAAATATAATGAATTTAGTATGTATAATGTTTATTTCGAGCATTTATAGTTATATTAGCCGTTCGATTTAATTAAACTAATGTGTGTTAGTGTGCGTGAACTCAAAGGGCTACTCATACATTTGCGGGGAGATTCCGGCATAATCTTATGTTTGAGTTGAGATATTTTACTACGTTTGTATTCAATAGTTAACGTAGAGACCGTGAAAGTAATGTAATGTGTACTGAAATAGTCAGCCAGAATATTTTTTTGTTGAATATTCGAAAATGTATGAGCAACCCAAGAGTTGAGTGTATTATTGGCGATTTAAAACATTTTCCATTACATTGTATGTTTCAAAATTGATGTTTCGACCTGTGTTTATGTAGAATTGGACATCACGCTCCTAACATATTGATTAGCGTAGGGAGACTGTGGGTGTCAAGGGACGTCGTAGCCTTAAAACTAGTTCAAAACTATATAAAATATAATAAAAAATAAAAAACTGTAAATAAATAAATGCGTAGTATTAATGTTAGGCTATATAGTATAGTATGGTTTGGAATATATGCCGTTGTAGATATCCGAATGACTAAGTACGTTGGTTTCGTTTTGTGCTGTTGAGCGACTATCATATATGTTTATATAGATACAAAATCACTTTATACGTAAATACATAATTATATTATATATCAACTCAATATACAATGTATGAATATTATATACAAAATATTTTTTTCACCAGTACCATGTATAATGTAAATAAATAGATATCGCTTGCCAATAAAAGCTTGAAAATAATGTAATATATATTATGTTTAATACACATAGTATTAAAACTCATAAATATTTTTTTGCTTAATTTTTTTTGTAGTTCTGCGTTCTTATATGTATTATTATGTTTTACTTGAGATTTCTACCATATTCTTGATATTAGATGAAAAAAATATGGTAAAAAAGTGCTCTTCTAAGCTTTTCTTATTGCGAATTATTGGTTAGATATAATATATTTTATTAAGACTAGTCGTTCAACGGTACAAAGGGAATGTATGTTGGTACAAATGGACGCGTGCCCGAGTTTTATGCTCGCATTTACTGCGTGACGCACTGTATTAAAACATCTAGTTTTAAGTCCACACTTATTCGATTGACGAAGAGTTTTATATAGTACAGTGCGTGCATAGTAATCACGCATCGACCAGATAGACCCACCTTGCCTTGTACTGTGTTTAACTGCCACTGTGATCCGTTAGATTTAGTATCTGACACTGAGACAATGTGCCCTTTAGAATAGGTGAACAAATATGGTCTATAAATAAGAAATAAATAAAAATAAACGCTTCACACTAACAGCCCCATACTAGGATTCCCTGTGTTGTGGGGGCCACACAAACATCCAGACCGAGAACAGAAATCTAAATTTGTCATTTAAATTTCTGCCCCGCCGGCGATCGAACCCAGGACCCTTCGAATGGTGGACTGGCATGGTAACCACTACATCACGCGAGTCGTCTGAACACGTTGATTAAATTATTAAATTGATTTATTTTACTCTCTTTTTTATAACATTAAATATTGCATTGACTATGTGCCTCTTTTTATTTAAAAATGTGTACAAATTTTCGATTTATCAAGCTTTTGTTTTTTATTTAGAACCAATTTATAAAATTTATTAAAACTCAAATCTAAAATTTGAGTTTTCGAGAGCCGTTTAATATTGTTATAAAATATCGCTAATTTCATTGCAATATGGTAGTTATGTTGCGGTATGTAAGTAAGGTCCATGATTGAACTTTGTTAGCAGTAGATTTAGCTCGTTTTTAACATAAGAAAGATCCAGGATTAACATTTCACAAGACGGTAGGCCATATTTGTTGATCTACAAAATTATTGACTCCAATAGACGATTGTTCATTACGCGTGTATAGTTTATTATTCGTTAAATAATTCGCTTAAAATAGTTAAATTGTATACAAACTTAACGTTAAAGTGTTCGTAACTTTACAATCAAATGGTCGACTGTAAATAATATTATGTGGTAGGTACCGACGATGGGGAGTTTCGTAGGAAGGATTTTGACAGATCGATATACATACATTATACTTATGTGTTTTAGTAAAATTTGTAAGTATATTTTAAGATGTCAAAGTTTTGTTTACAAAATATATATTATATTTTAAATCGTTTAAGTGATTGAAATTGCTTCGGGATTCATAATAAATGAAAACATAAATGAAAATGATGATATCGTATTATATGATATGATATTTGCCTTAATTCTTATTAAATCCTATTGAAATATTCGATTGATTCTTTTTGAGGCTTTATTAGACACCTACATCTAATAAGGCCTCAAAAAGAATCAAATAGGTACCCATATATTTTGTCGCCGCAATTAATATTTTCCAACACATTTTTTTATTTTATGTAAATGTACGTATTGCGTTTCCAGACTTTCAGAGATCTCGTTTCGTATATTTTAATTTGTAAGTACACGATTGTTCATTTATTTCGCAAGTGATCTTTAGTTATAAGTTTTAAGACGTCACTAATTTAATGTATTACTTTGATTTACATCACTTAGGGCCTGTTCAGATGTAGTGTTCAAGTGAATTTCCTGTATGGATAAACTCATAATAATTCTATGTTGTAGTATTTTTGAGCATTTTCCTTTTAACTCGTGAACTCATTGCGCCATCTGGACATGACCCCAATTCTCGTATCGTAGAGATAATCTCGCATTGGAGATAAATCTCTTATTAAACCATAACTCTTAATGAAATGCTAAAATGCAAGGTACAGTAAATGGAATTTCGGAAAAGATGGCAACCATTTAGTTTCGACATTTGTGGTATACGAGATAATGTCTACGACGCGAGAATTGCCTCCCAGGTATAAAGTTATCGACATCAACTGTAGTATTTAGGAACTATCGCAATTAGCACACTCGAATGTTCAGAGGCACCTTATAGGACTTAACGTTATCCTTGAGTTTTAATGTAAATATTAGTAAATAATGTGACAAGACTTTAGTTAAGACGTCTTTTATCCTTTCTTTGTGTTCTATAAAGCATCCGATTTAATTTTGTAATTACTTTCATATTATAAAAAAGCAAAAAAAAAAATATCAAAACATGAGAAAATAAACATAATTTTCATTACTTAAGCATAAGACTTCCTTTTTTTATTACCAGTCGTATTGTATTGTACATATTAATTATTATATTATAGCAGTTATTTTGTGCACTGTGTTATGTTAATCTTACCTAGGTATTGATATTAAATGGCTGTATTGATTCTCCTCTTGTAACGCCCAAGACAATGTTGTACACTATAAGACTTACTTAATAGTTGGATTGTTTTGTTTGCGACAGTGGCGGCCTCTGTCGTGTCCTATGTATAGTTGGGAGACTTAGTTGTTTGTCACAACGACAAACTTATTGTGATTTAGTTCGGTTGGACAGAAACGAAACGATTGTAAATATAGTAACGTGTTTCTGTCGTGAGTTAGTTGCATTTTACCATTGTTGCGAACTGCCAAAAGTATTGTCATAATTTTGTAGCGTCAAGTATGGCGATAGCACGTCTCCGCCGCGGAACTGTAGAAGCGGAACCGCTGAACGATCTGCACACGTTGTCGTTTGTATGGCGCGTGGAACTCTAGCGAAATTGCCTGTTCTAACTTTTAACATCAAGATTTAA
>DWAV01001245.1:0-14208 GCA_018231305.1 Noctuana lactifera
GTCATACCGGTCATGTCGAAGAACATGTCCTAAATAGGAGACTTTCCGCCGCTTCACTGTCAGCATTAGTCCACGTTTAGCGTAGAAGGTCTACGGATACTTATAAATCTAAATAAATAAGCTAAATCTGTACATTGATTTGTAGACCGTGAAGCATTTGGTTAAATAATATCTACTTATGCTTCAGGTTACGGTAGGTCATTAAGTATGAGCTCAAACAAAATCAAACAAAATATTGTATTATTTTTTTTTACTAACTTTTCGTGAATTGGCAGTTTGAAAATAAACGCGACTTAAAAAGTAGTTTACCTTTAATATAATTATGTTACCTTGCTCTTTGTTATTGAATGGAATGTTCCGGTAACATTATAAAAGCGTAGCGCAATCAAAACTTTATAAATAAAATAGTCCTGACGTCAAACTTGTAAATTTATGACAATGTGGTGTTCGTACAGTTAATATTTTTTTATATAATAATATGTTATGTCACCATAATTTCAAATATATAAATTCGCTTAAATTGTTACGCACCCACACCGAAGATGCTGCCGGCGGCTGCCTGAATGCAACCTTCCCCTCCCGATGACCCGCCCACGATTCTGGTGGTGTCGTAAGGGTTATTGGACCTGCCGTGAATGTGGTTGTGCGTTTCCCACCTGTAAAGCATAATAAATAATAACAGTATTATAAATTAACTAGCTGACCGCGCGAACTTCGTACCGCATATAACATAAAAAACTAAGGGGTGTACCACCCTTAACATTCAGGGGATGAAAAATAGATGTTGGCCGATTCTCAGGCCTACCAAATATACACAAAATTTCATGAGAATCGGTCGAGCCGTTTCGGAGGAGTTCAATCACGCACATGGTGACACGAAAATTTTATATATAAGATATTTATATCCTTTTTTTTTTTTTTACTCATGGATAATAAAAAAATACAGGTACCTACATAAATATGTAGGGTAAAATTTTTTATAGAGGACTGAGGTGTAGTTAAGTAGTGACAATGACAAGTTAAACAATAAAACACATGACGTCATACGTTAGTAGTCCAATTCAGAATTGAACGACTTCTTGTTTCAAACGAAATTAAATGTATTGTTTATTTTTGTCTTTTATGTGATTTTTATAAATTTATTGTGAACAGCGTCCACAACCATATTTATTGCTTACCACATGCAGAGTTCAGGTACATTTGTGAGTCCAATAATGATTGCGCCGGCGTTGCGTAAATGTTTGATGGTTTCCGCATCTTCAGTGGCAATCACATCTTTTCGTAAAACTACACCAGCGGTATGATGCAAACCTGCAAAACGATACCTTACAATTATTGCTCTTAAATTATAATGATTACCTACATAGTTGTAAAAGTGTTCTCCCGCACATAATCCAATATTATTTTAAAAATTTAATTGGCGACGCGGTTTATAAAAATGTTACATAAGATAATAACATTTCTTGAAAAGGTTTATGACTGATTTTTATGAAATATTTATCAAAATTGCAATTACGGTGAATATAATTATGTACGTGTCTTAGCTTAGGATAAGACGCGCCGTGTAATGGACAATAGGACGTTAATTTGGTGTGGCTCTAACATGTAGCACCCTAGAAAAAGTTTATAAACTCTTTAGTATGTATTTTAAAATAAATATTTGTTACACGAAAGCAACCTTGAAGCGAAACTACTTCAAGTGACGCACTTAACTAAGCAGATATTTAAGGTTCTAGTTAACACTGCCGTCGCCTGTCATAAGGAAAAAAGAGCTTAAAATTATTCACCTAATCTGGTATATCTAATTGGTTTTGTATAAAAACATATGCCAATATCACCGTCAATGTCAATTGAGTGACCAATTTTTCATCAGTAGGTACACCTATACAATACTAACTGATGAAAAATTGTGAACTGTAACAAATCAAAGCATTGTTTCCTGAAAAGAAAATTCCAGAAAGTAATCTTATTTAACGTAGCCTGTTCTGATTAGGTTAAGTTAGCGTTAGGACATGTTAGTTTTTGAAAAATAATGTCTTCATTTTGTAAATGGTTTGTGGATTTTGACAGTTTACAAGCTGACGAGTTACATTATAAACTAACAGTATTTACAATGTTACGGTGATATATATAAACACAAGGAAGGTAATTGATACCTTTAACAGCGATGCAGTCTTTCGTTGTAAAGGGTACGCCAAGGAAGGGCTTCTCTTCACGTATCTGTTCCGTCTTCGATCCGCTGCGTATGAGTTCATCGGCCTCGCGGGCTTCTTTCAAAGCCAATTCGAAACGGTCCTCGACGAAGCAATTGAGAGCTGAGTTCACGTCTTTTATTCGTCGTATACATGTTTCTAGCACTTCTACGCTTGTTATCTGAAAATTAAATAATTAATAAGCAATAAGTATTTAGATATACTTACCTAGGTCGATCATGCACACGGAACTACTTATTTTGTTTGTTATGCCTACCTTCTTGAATAAATAATTAATACAAAGTATACTAGAACCAAACTATGTAAAGTTAAGTATCCTCATCCATATTTTATTTAAAAATATACATTCTTTAACTTGTATTTACGAGGCCAAAAAGTGGTCCCATGGCGTTAGCGCTAGCGTGAGCGTAAGTAATTAGTAATTATTTACTGTACTTGACCTATTTTGAGTCAATATTCATTTAGACAACACTGCAGTTTGCAAGCCTTTTTTATGAATTTTGATGACTTCTTATCTTAAAGTATTAATATAGATAAATAGGTATACAAAATTTTAAAGCTACAATACTTGAATAAGTGCTTTTTAATAGATAGGTAGGTAGTTAAAGAACTAGGTACCTACTAGTTTTCTTCATGGATTAATTTTATTTCGATCGTTTTTAATAGTAGATACCTAGGTAGGCAGGTAGTTACCTATATGTAGACTAATCATAACTAATTTAATCTCGTAATTTGTTTCGTCCGCTACCCGGTATGATTATTGAGAACAGTAATTTAATATGGAAGACGATATCATCAATAAATCAATCAGTCAATAATCAAATAAAACAATTAGACTGAAGTAGACTAACGTACCTATTAAATCTTATTAGTTTGTAATTGTTAAACATTTAAAGAACATAACATTTAAATTAGGAATGTTTGGATCTAATCTAAACATTCTCTGTCTGTTCGACACAATAAAACTATGACGCTCATATTATGTGACTCATGGGACACTAAAACTCATGTACCTATTAGGCACAGAAACTACGTTATGAAAACCAGTTCATTTTCAAGGCGGATGCTCACCTCCTTATTCCTAATCCTTCTCGCAACTTCTATAGCCGGTTGTTTCAGGATATCATCAGTTATCGGTGGTATTTTTTCGCCACCACTTCCATAGTAAAAGCTGAAGAAAATTCTTCCAATCGACCCGAGAATTAATCTTAATACATGAAGCACTCGGAGTTTTAGCGGAATTGAAGTACTGTTTATCTTTGTAACGGTACTCATATTGTTTACTTTATTGTTTTCAAACTTTTTGTCTAATAATACTTTTAGTGTATCACATCGAAGCGGCGATTTTAACAGTTCTTGACGCCGGCGTACTAAACTTTAGTTACGCTGAGAATTGTCGCCAGGTACCGTAATATAAAGTGCGCGATCACAGTCAACACAAACACAACACTACGCTTCACAATTTTAACTCAATGAACATGAACTATGAAGGAGTGTAAAGTGAGGAAAAACACGAACGAACGAACGAATCAACGATCACAAGGCACAGTGCACGGTCGGTTCAGGGAATGCGTCACGCTCACAACATTATCGCTGTCTCGCTCGGACACTGGAAATGCCGGCTCTCGCGGCATGCACGACAAACATAGTGATTATAATAATATTCTTTGCGCACGACGAGACACGAGACACGAAACGAGTATACAACCAACGAACGACAACGAAGTCGCGCCCGTGGCCCGTAGCAACCGCGGCCGCGTCCTACGCGATAGGATTATCAAAATTGTGCAGATAGCGAGTTAACAATAACTAAATGTTAGTCACATTAACAGCTGATAATTATATCGACAGCTGAAACTTTATGCATAAAAAGTAAAATAGTTTTCAAAGTTTAGCAGAGCGCCAACGGAAAGGTAGAGCCATAGAGTGCATGTATTGATATCTACACAACTTCTAATCTAAGTCCTGTAGCAAAACGACAGAATATTCTCATTTTGACTGTTCCTGTAAACACTGTTGTAATGAAGATTTTATTATTATTGGAATAAAAACTTTTATTTATTTGTTTGAGTATCAATAGTCACCTAAAAAATTTTATAAAATGACAAACACCACGAATAATATTGACCTAATTTTACAAAAATCCAACTCATTTCATCCATCAATCATGTCTATGAGCAGGACTAATCACCAAAGTATTTATCGAACTAGACCGAACTTTGCTCTTGCAATGTACATATTATACTATTTTATTAAGTACCTATATACCTATACGTTACCATAAAATAAAAGGGTTAAAGCGAAATGAAGACAGTACATACTATATAGGTTCAAAAAATATTCCATTATATACCTAATTTCTTCACAAAAGTAATGCCTACTAATGTTATTTTCAAATAGAGAGTGATAACTAAAATTCTGGTTAAAATTTGCATAACATAAAGATACGCTTCCCAAATTACTTGTATGTTTAATCGAGTAAATAAACTAGTAATTTCTGTACCTACTACGGAAAAAACGGCATCTAACAAAAACCACTTACGAAAATGGGCAAAAACCCCAAAGGGATGTAGATTGTAGAGGATATTATAGATTATAGAAAATTGCCTTGTTATCCCGGGTAGGATAGGTAGGTATCTTAGGTAGGAACTTTTATCTTTTATACATTCACTTCCGTCAATGAGCGTCGGTGGCTATTAGGAAAAACGAAGAAGACTTAAGCGGAAGCATGTCTACTTAAGAGGCACTACGTGCCAACCGCCAACCCCTAATAAACGGTATATTTTCTTCTATCTCGTATGAAGGTTCTATTCTGTATTAGGTACCTACATCCTACATACATACGTACCTATCTATGCAATATCTATCTATCTCGGTAATAAACACTTATACTAGTATATAAAGATGTTTTTACTTACTACTGAAAATAAAATTTGATTGATTTTAATACCGAATTTCTGCCTATGGAAGTTTCTTAGAATTCCATTAAATCTTACTTCGTATGTATAAATACTTATACCTAATTTCATAGCACAATTAATTTTAAAATTTTAGAACGATTCCCTCTCACTTATATACACTAACTTGGTACTTAGGTACCTACTGCATATTTATAATATCTTCTATCAACATAAACGAAAATAGGAATTTATAGCTAGCGAAAGGTATGGCAAGCGTAGATGATAAAAAATTGCTCTGTTGTCCCCGAGGAAATACTTTATTGAATTGTTTATTGACTATATGTTAAAAAAAGTACAAATATTACAAGCTTTGTGCTTATCTGTTCCGACTTTTATGTCACACACGCTATTTACTCGTTTCCTGAGCCGACCCTTATTCCGGGAGAATAGCTGTAACGTTATATACGCGTGCCTACACCTATTGCCAGTAATGGCGACCCTTGGTCATTAAGGAAAACGGCTTGGAAGGAATTGAAGGAAATTTCACACAGAATATTATAGAGACCTTGGGTAAAATGTGATAACAGGACTTGCGACGAAATTTTGCAATTCAATCGCGTTACTGTGATGTCACTGCTCTCTCTAGAACTCTAGACTGAACTATGCACTAATTAGTTCCAATTGGTTGAAAAACAAGAAAGCTCCGAAGCTGAAATGTACAATGAGAATACGAACTTATTCCTACTAAAAATATGGGTACAATTTATATCGTGCACGATCAAGTTATTTATTTTTTTGTTTCACATTTTAAAATCTACTAAACGATAAAGGTTTTTGAGTTGATTCATACATACCTAAACGTACAAAAACCATACTTAATATATCAATTTAATAATGTAATTAACTTGCAAATACCAAATTTTATTAAACATACTTTTCTTTACAGATCATGGCCGACGCACCAAACGCAGATGAATTGCATCCAACAAGTAATAGTCCATTAAAAATATCCCTTCCCACAGTCCTGTGTACTGATGACTCGTCCGATAAATCGAATGTGTCTAAAGCATCATTTGTGTCTTCAGGTTCTAAATTATCCTTACCATCCAACCTCGGCACACCTACGTCACCATTACGGTTGTCGTCGCCTCTGTCGTTACCTACATCACCAATTCCATTCACGAAAACTTCGCTCCATACGCGTTCAAATAAATCCTTAGATGAATCCCCGCAATTAGGTTCTCCACCCAACAAAGCGAGTCAACAAAATGCTCCGGTGAATAAACCACTTGTCAACACCGGCTCTGCTACAGGTAAGTCTGTTTCTAACTTGTGGCTCTTTTTGCCTTGATTGTAAATTATATATCACGTTTGTTCAACATCTAAGTAGAAAACATATTAGATATTATGTACTTAACTACTTACCTATTAGCTATACTATGAGAACAGCCTTCAAAATAATAATTCAGAGCCTTATTGTACACTCGACCTACTTAAATTCTTCCTAACTCCTTACAAGTTACAGCTGGTTGTCAGGAAGAAATCGCTTTTAAGCGATAAGACCGCCGCGCCGATTGTATTGTCCCTTTTTATGTCTTGTTTTTATATGTTTATTTATGGCGACAATAAAGAGTATGATTATTGTTATTCAGAACTCCTATATTAACTTAGACTTTCTTAAAAGTTTTCACCTTTAATATACTTGCCACTTCAAATGGTCCCAGCAACCATGGTCAACAAATGGACTACGAAACACGGACTACGGAATACGGTTGCTACTCATAAGAAGGATTATGTGGGGCACCGCCCATGCTTATCTCACCACTTCATAAATTCAAATCACCACCAATTCAAACGAATTGAGAACCTTCTCCTTTTTTTGAAGTTGCTTAAAAATACAGTCCACTCGCGTAGTTAAATTTCTACGCCTTTGCCCCAACAGTCTCAAATAATAGAGTAAAAAAATAAGTTAATAAAGTAAGTTTAATGTTTATTAGACATCAATACCGCTACCAATAAAAACCAACATCAAACGTAATTTAAACCAAACTCAATTAAAAGTTTCAGTATCAAGTATCAGAGCGTTGCCGCTTAATCAGGCCCAAAGGGGAGTTTGCATACACCCACAATCCACATACATATACACAAAGCGAGGGCACCATCGTAGCATGACGGCAACCTTCTATAAGTCTGTTACGTGTAGAGTGTAGCAAACTTATTACTTAGAAATTCACCTGTATTCATCATGCATGCAGGCAACTGAAAATGTATACATTCAGCAGTATGTAATTTTCAGCGTTGAATACATTACCATGTTTAGGTATAAAAGTACGTATTTGTGTCTAGCAGTTACTTCATAAATAATGAAACAACTGAAAAATGAAAATGGAAAACGCTTTCGGTCGCAGTCGAGCGCAGAGCGCGACCGGGGACGGGCGTGTCCTCGCGTCTGCCTCAAACGATGCCCCGTCGATATACTGTTTCCTTTGCTACGTAAAGTGAAGTGGATATTCATCGTAAAACTCTTCTATACCCTATATCAACCGGTTTTTATGGTATCTAAACGTTATATGGTTATTTAGTATGACGATCGTTAATCGGACACTAAAAGTTCAGCAAGAGTTTTTTCAACTTTGCAACGTTGATGTTTTCTGTATATATGGCTAAATAAACTTAGTACTATTGCTGACTTTTCATGGATGTTGAAGTGGAGGTGTTGTAGGGGAATGGCAATATAAATACAAGGAGTGCAATGTGAGGTGTCAGTACCATGCCTTGCTGCGGGTGCTGGTGGAACGGCAGACAGCGGCACCGGCCACCCGACCCCGCAACCACAGGTTATTTCCTATTAAATTTTCAACAGGTTTTCTCTCGTGACCTGTTTTCACAACACGATTCGCGTGCTAAATATTTTATATCAAACGACCATGAAAATTTGCAGAACTAAAACTGTTTTATCTGAGCTAGAGCTGCATGTTTCCTCTGCGTTTTCTTTTACTCTTACCACGAACATCTAATAAGTTTACTCACCGTAATATGTTGCTTGTTTATTTAACATATAAATTTGGTGTACACAAACACACACAGTTTAATAGGGAATCTTAGTGTGGGGCTATTGGAGTGTGAGTTTTTTTTTAATAACCGTTAATCTATACTAATATTATAAAGAGGAAAGACTGTTTGTTTGTTTGTATTAAATAGGCTCCTAACCTACTGGACCGATTTGAAAAATTCT
This sequence comes from Noctuana lactifera, assembly GCA_018231305.1. Lineage (NCBI taxonomy): Eukaryota > Metazoa > Arthropoda > Insecta > Lepidoptera > Hesperiidae > Noctuana > Noctuana lactifera. The sequence goes on from DWAV01001245.1 coordinate 8,349, forward strand.
TTTTCTATATGATAGCTACATTCATGAGGAAGGTTATAGGCTATCAAGAATTACGCTACTATTCTTAACGCGGGTGAAACCGCGTGGCACAGCTAGTGTTTAATATAAATTTTAACGTTATATTTATATTATATTTACTTAATACATAACATCGCACATTATTATTCGGGTCATCGGCTTAGTAGGCACGGTAGTCCGAAAGAAAAAAGCCGGCAGGAAAAAGGTTGAGATCGGAAGGAAATGCTTATAGAATGCAGCGACAGGGGTGACCTGCATTCTTGCTGGCTACTTCCTTTATCAGGGTCTGATGACCTGGAATGTCAGGATAAAATAACTGAAACAACAATAGGTAATAAATACAGAAAACCCATTAGGAGTGAGACAGGGAATTTTATTATTTTATAATTGTTTATTTTGATAGTTACAAACAGGTATTGAATTCCGAAGAGAATGAGAGCTCTCAGGCTTGCAGGTTTTGTCACGATGTATTCCTTCGCCGATTCGGCTTGAACTACACAATTAGGAAAAGTCATTCTCTCGAACAAGAGGCCGAATTCTTAACCATTGAATCTACAGCATAATATAGTACAATCAAGAACATAAATCAGCTATAACTTATATACTTGTATATTTGCTATGCACAGTATGCACATAAAAATAATAAAATTAACCCACATAAACGTAACCGCATTGTTCGGCACCCATATTGAATTAAAGGCTGTCTCGCTTACTAATGACATATTGATTGAACGTTGATTCACATCCATTAGGTAGAAGGCAGTATGCTTGTATGTTATCGTTGAAGAGCAGACGTGCGCGATGTCCTCAATGTTTTGTTGTGTGTCGTCGAAGAAATGTGGTAAGCGCAACAATATATCTTCGTCTAACTCCAGCATTTCAAGTAAGCTTATTCCCATTTCATTCTATATTGTAACCTTCCTTTGCGATGTTTGTGCTCTGTGGATTTATATTTTATCTAATTTATTATGTTTGTCAATGTCGTGTACACCTATAGACAATAAAGAGTAAATAAACTTGAGAAAACATGGTTATTATGAAATCATGGACTCTCTCATTTTACTTAATAATACGGGTATAATGATGTATAAGATAATTTAGCGTGTAGTTTTTCGAAACTTATCTAGCCGGCTATATTTGTGGGTACTTAGTAATAATTAAGTAAGTATGCTCCAGGCTGTCCCTGGTTGTGGGGAGAGGCCCTTGCCCAGCAGTGGGACATGAAAAGGGTTGACGGCATGTAGTAATAATTATACACAAAAATATAAACTAGGTACCTATGTAAGTAACACATGAATCGGCCGTATTTGGTACACATTATATCACAATTTCAAATATCGGCTAAGCTATAAAGGAAAGCTATAAACCCAATATTCTACATACAAAGTACTAATATGAGTAACTCCATAAAACACATAATTTTATTATGAAATTGCACACAATTTTACAACCCTCCTGTAGTTTGTTTAATGGAAATCCCTAGTAGATAATATGTCGAATCTAACCTAGATTATTACATCTCAGATAGGACCTTTCTTCTATATATGTGTTTATTGTATACGTGTATTTTATGTGTGTATATTATATTTATAAGTAACAGTGATAGATAGAATTTATTTCCTCCGTGTATTACTTTAACACTAAAGCACCTGGAGAGAATTCTAATATACTGCTCCCTTTCCTGTTTAGTTGTTTGTTTATAGCTCTTCTCTTCATTGTATATTTCCAACCCATTGTACATAGTTAGAGCAAACTTTTTATCGCCTATAGCCCGTAGCAGCAAAAGGAAGTTGTTCTGTGGCCTACAAACTAAGCTTAAGTTAGTAAAGGGCTTACGAATAACTTCTTATAAATCCAATTAGAATTTATGAATTTTGTATTTACATTTTCATACGAACTTCGGCCTCTGGCTACCTAATTCTTAGTCCTGATTAGTAACGCATCCACATACGACCCCAAATAGGTCTTCTATTTGTTGTTGGGCATGGGTGTCTATAGGTTATAGTTACCACTTACCATCAGACGAACCTATAACTTTGTTTTCGTTATAGGAATCCTAGATCCATAATCCCTAGTTGGTAGCTGTATATAAAGTGAGGACCGTCAGCGGTATTTATTATTTATTTACCTCCCTACCCACGTCCATTAAATCGACAGCAGTGAAACACGTGCCTGTACTGAGTAGTTTATAAACTCAATTTTAACGGTACCTTCAACTATTGAACGAAGCTCCCTTATAGGTCGCTAATTCATTTACCCCCGATCGAACAACCCTCAACGTAACCTGTTTACTTTGTCAACTGGGAATAAAAATACCGATTGTTTTACTTCCACTTATGTTCGCACCCAGTATTGTTATAAAAGCAACATATTCAGAGAAAAGGAAAATTGGTGTATAATTTGGCGAGAAAACAATGGTTCATTTCGTTCTGTACTTTTCTGTTATGTTCAAACGAAGCAAAGTTAGCAGTTGAGTTACCCTTAGCAAATTCCGCAACTTTGAAGCGACTGCTCGTTAATATTTTCGTATTCGTTTGAATTAAAATAAAGGAAAATAAAATAAATCACGTAGCAGGTGCTCTTGAGAAGAGAATAGAGTATACTTGAGTTGTAAACTGACTTAAATTAATTAGTCATTACTATTTAACTAGAACCGCTCACGACGCTTCTTATCGCAGATTTGTCTGAAACAAGTCCTTGATATATTATATTATAATTTTATTTTATCTATTTCGTGTTCCTGATAAGTACTAATGCCGGTCCACCATTCGAAGGGTCCCGGGTTCAATTCCTAGCGGGGCAGAAATTTAAATGATGAATTCATGTTTCTGTTCTCGGTCTGGGTGTTTGTGTAAATGTCTTTGTATGTGTCCATGGCACCCACGACACAGGGAATCCTAGTGTGGGGCTGTGAGTGTGAAGCGTTACTAATAAAAGTACGACCTCAGATAGAAATTATATCTTATTTAAGCCTATTATAGCGAAAGGAAAGCATTATAGGATTGATGTTACTCTATTGAGCTAGTTGGCGGTGGAGTGATAGTGACGCACATGTTTATTAAAGGCTATTCGTTTTCTATTCACGCAAAACAGTAATTACCAATTGAAGTATTGAAGTAAAAATAATTCTGGCTAAAACAAAACAAAACCGCACATTAACTTGTAATGTGCTAAAGTGGATTGTCTTTCAAGCCATTTCCTCCTACACTTCTCTGGAGAGACACTTATCTTCATAAATAGAGGACCGGGAAACGACGTTAGTCTGCTTTATGCTTTAGAGTATAGAGCAGATTGCATAACATATTTAGACTAAGGAAAGAAAATTACAAAAGATGGAATCAATGTTATTGCTTAACCCCGACCGAAATATAAATACAGCTTTGAATCTAACCCACTGCTGGGCATTGAGCCTTTTATATTGTTCCACTGATGGGCATGGGTCTCTTTCCACAACCGAGGAAGTCCTGGATACTCCATCCACCACTCTACTCAAGTGTTAGTGGCCAACACCGGATGAAAAAACTACAAAATATGTATCGTCATGCGATGAGTGGGTACCTTCATACTTCGCCCCCACTCCTTTCTTGTACTTCGTGTGTACTTCCTTCGAGGAATTGACAATTTGTCCTTCCCCCACTTTGGTATCCCTTCTCGGTATCTAGTCCGTGTCACTAATCACACTACAAAGCTCGCCGGGGAAATAAAAACACAGACTCTTTAATGTCAGGATTAAAGATTACTTAACCGAATACTTTATGAGTTTCTTTAACAATCAACATGATGTAGGTACTAACTAAAGGGTCAGATTAAAGCAAACTGGTTCAGAACCTTTTAAACTGATAAATAAATTACTCTTTGTTTGCCGTTTTTGAAGAAACTTTGCGGACCTCAAAGTGAATTCTAGCCCCTGATTAACACTTTGCGTGGAAAAAGTTCTAAAGTAGTTACTGAGTTATGAAAATTCGAGAAACGGGTACCTACTGCGGCAATACCTCTGGGTTTAAGCCTAATCTTGCTACTCACGAAAGTTTGTTGTTATTTAAAATGTTGTTAGGTATTTCACTGTAAATATAAAACACATCATTACCGACAATTACACTGGTCTTAGGTCGAACATAATATATTAATATTATATTCTCTGTTACTACAGTGCTATTTTTAATGGTCGCATCGTTACGTGAAAAGAAAACTCTGTTCATTTATTTATTTTATTCTTCTTAACTAAGTACAGAGCATTGGAACAAAGGCGGACTTAATGCTAAAAGCATTCTACTTTCAACTTAACTTTTAGTACATTCTGAAATAAATAATACCTTACGCCGCACGGAGAAGGCTGAAATTTATGTATAAGCACATTGCTTATTTATTTATTCAACATATTTTTTATAAATTCCTTGCTTGAATTCTATCGTTAACCGAGTATTGATACCAATAAATTACCATTTAATAACAGCTCTACTTTTATATTCATCAAAGGCTAAACTTTACCGAAACTCAATCAGAGAACATGGTTCAATATTTGAGGGTGTAAGTCCCTGAGTCATTACAAAGTTTGTTACTTGTGTACTTTAGCTACTTATTATGCAAGGTCCGTCGCTGTCTGGATTATCTTATCTTAAACTATTTTAATGGAAAGGGCCAAGCTTTCCTACAAAAGCCCGTAGTGAAGGGATCTTTTGTGAGTATGAGGGTAGAATTGAACTGAATGGACAACGCTTATAACTTGTTAAACGTGAATAGTTCCAAACCTCTTTGATCTTACAAGGATCGATTAAGTGGACTACATTATTTTTCTGCGACCCACAATGAAGTATAAATTTTCTTATAATTTATCTACGAGTAGGTAGGTATGTTACGCATGAAATATGAATTAATCTGCCTGAGTATGACAAACATATTATTTTTACTAGTCTGTGCATCTAAGAGCTAATTTCGTTAAAACATTTAAGCGGTCACTTATATTTAACTTAGTAATATAATTTAATCGTAGGTAGGGACTTACGGGATGTAAACCACGATTTTTTTTCTTTTTCGGTGCTTCCGTTATTCTCCTAGATATCTAATTTAATAATATTATTAAGATGAAGATGATACCATTGTTTACTAGACACAATATTATACCTACATACATAACCTAAACTAGCAGATATACTGGAAGCGTCTGAGATAATCCAGTTTACTTTGCTTATCGTAATAATTTTACGACACCATTACAATGTGACTTGATCCTGATTTAGTACCCGTGATCCTAATTTTAGAGCAAAATTCGTGGAACGTTTACTTGAGATAGGTACGGCTGGGGATTTACATATTTATTAATATTCGGTGGAGCCGCTTCATAATATTTTAATAAATATTTATAAGAGATCTTTTTGTTATAACGACAAGACAAGGAACGTTTATCGAGGTTAATCTAGTGGTTTTGAAGGGTTGTGGGACTTGTTCTAGCACCTTTGCTTTTACCTTAATAGATAATAATATTAATAATAGTTATCGCTATTTAAAAAGATATCGATTCAATGACAAAATATACCTACCTAACATACCTACATAAATGACGTCTTTGAAAAAGTTCAAGTCGAACAAAAAAGTAAATTCCGTGATTGTATTAGTCCCCAATGAAACCCCGATATCGAAATCCTGTCGGATCTCCTTGAATTTGCCCTTTTGTGGACATTTGCCAGCGTCCGGCAAGTTTTTTCAAGCGACCCTGATTTTATTCTTTGTACAAAATCCGAATCTATAAAAAATATTGGTATATTACTTTTCTCCACCAATCCGCATTGGAGCAGCGTGGTGGAGTATGCTCCAGGCCTTCCCCGGTTGTGGGGAGAGACCCGTG
>DWAV01001246.1:0-14205 GCA_018231305.1 Noctuana lactifera
CTTCTAATCCTTTTCTCGCAGTATGAAAGCACCTTACTGCGTATCTTTAAGTGCTCCAAATAAATCGCTAGAACGCTGCGTTAAGGTGATAATATATCATACAGATCTTTTATTCATGTGACGACTGCGTCTGATGTTGCAAGCTGCACTCGCGATGTCGTTTTTGCTCACTTCACTCGCCATTATACAGAACTAATAAATGTATCATAAATGTATGAAACTCATTCTGGAACTGGAACGACTTAAATAATACACTCGTATTTAATTTGCTAACGGCAAAAAATTTTGATGGATCTATAATGCGAGAAGCAATCGCGAAACCTGTCGTCATGTCAGACTCTATGCCAGTGTTTCTCAAAGTAGGCGCTCCCTTGTTAACGCTGAATACATGCAGGGAACGGCGATGGGCCTAAAGAAATTTGGGGGGCAAAGGAGAACTAATCGTGTTGTAGCAGATTTTCGAAGGTGGCAGGATACTCGATTTTTGTTCTAACTTGCTTGATAGAAATTTCAGTGTGGCTTTTTTGTCAAAGCACATGTTCGAATAAAGCCTGAATTTGGAGGGCGCTAGAAAAATATGAACTCTCAAAGTTTTTATGTTGATTTTAATTTATTTTTATTATTACTGTATGATTCTATAGTATAGGTAGGATTTGTTAAGTAAATATTATTATTATTATAGTGGGCAGCAGACAACATAAGATTGAGAGCCTCTGCGATAGGCATTTCTAGTCACTTTCTTAGTTGAAGTAAAAATGCAATGTAAAGAATTTAGTGAAAATCGTTATAATTGAAAGTGGAAAATCATTACAATTTGTTTTACAAGTTTATTGCAGTACTTTATTGCTACAATGAAATACAAAAGTCAATTTAATATCGAAATATAACTAATATTGAAATACCTCTTATAGAACAGACATGTTATTTATATCTTGAAATTGTAAACGCTTCGCTCCCAGTCTAACCACACCCATCTACAGAAGCCTATGCTATATGCGATAATTTATATTATTATGTGATCTACATTCTCACTTTGATACATCTTTCCTATAAAAAAACTCATTAAAACCGACATGTGACACCCATTGAAATGTCTCTGTAACCGCGCCCTAAAAGATCGTTCCAAAGCTGTAGGTAGGTTTATAAAAGTTATATAACCGTAAATTAAGATAAGGCATGACCTCATCACGACGGTTACAGCTACTTGCAGTACCACCAACGGAAGCCAGCGCGCGACAACCCACGGCGAGATGTCACGCGGAGCACATGCGTCTTTATTTAATTGTTATCGCCCACGACAATCTGCTATAATTGTTCACATAAATCTGAGCCCAACGCTTCGTGGGGCTCTTTCCTTGAATGAACTTCGCTCAAATATCTTATATGACATATCTGACAGGCTTAGAAAGTGGCTATGTCTGTGTCGCAATCGCAGCAGCTTTTTGGTGTTTGTTTTTAAACTAACCTGTAATGAGTTTCACTTTGTATATTAGGCAAGTAATACTGCATAATCAATGAAGTGAATGAAGTCTAGCCGCTACGTTAAAATTTTGGTTGACGCTAAATTGCTAAGACAGGAGTGTGTCTAGGATAATGTAAGTGGGGCACTTGCTTCGGCGCCTGTTGAAGAGGGCGCTAAAGATTGCTAAATAATAATTTAAAAAATTAAAATAAGTATGTTGTTTAAGTATATTTATACTAATAGTTTATTTAAGTATGTTATTTAGGTAAGTATGAAATACTGCAATATTATTATTATATATTATATCTTACATACACGAAACTATAATGTAACACATAACTTAACGCTCTCTGTACATGGAAGATTTTAAGTCCTAATAAACATTTACTGAAATAGATGTTTCCAGGCAAACCATTTCCATTACCAGGCAAATTTTATAAATAAGTAAACTTGATTTGGACTAAGTATATCTGGCATACTTATAAATTACCTGACAGGATAATTTAAAATTGTCCTCATCTCTAAGACACAATGATTGCCAATTGCCCTCACATAACGCACCTACGTTTGGCACTGAAATCTGAAGTAATAAATCTAGCGAGCTCTTATTATTTTGATCTTAATGACGTCAGACGCTTGTACGAGTATATTTCTTCTATTCATAAAAAGCCCTGTTTCTTTGTACACACCTTGTACTCGTGAGTGAGTAGCGTAAAGCAGGCATACATTTGTGCATCTGAACACGGCATCAATCATTCTAATGAGCCGCCGGTAGGCGCGGGCGCAGTGCCGCCGGCGTGAGGCCGTCACGGCAGCAACATAGTGACGTAGAGAGAAATTGTCGATAGTTAATAAATTACAAGGTGCTATTAATTGATACAGCCATGTATGCAGAAATCGCTACGTTATTATAAAAGATAAGACTGTGTGTTTTTTTTTTCACACACACATATACATAGGTACTCAGGCATGCACGTACAGACATACATATAAATGTATATTGTACCTATATTTTCAGACTGATAAATAAAATTAATGTAAAATAGGTATGAAAGAATACCCCAGGCATTATTTGTGAATAATATCTATAAATGAAAATAAATATTTTTGATATTTTTTGACAATAAATACATACACTCAAGGAATATTAACAGTTTAGTTAAATTATTTACGCCCTTACTTACATTTTGTTGCCAACTTCTCCTACACACAGAAAATTATTTGTTAACAAACTACAGATAGCGAATAGCACCCACAGCGAATGTTATGAATACAACATTAGACTAACTAAACATGTTTTATTCAACGCCAAGTTAATATTTATCGATATCGATTACAGGTGGAGCAACATCAGCCCTATTCAACAGAGCAGTGATATTCAACTAACAAGTTTAGCAATGGAGGAAAGAAAGCTGCTTGGAGCGTCCGGCGCTATTCACAAATTGGCACGAGCTAGGCACGCGTTCCTTTGAAAACCCATAACGACGTATAATCTTCACAATTGCAGTTCAAAATAAACTTTCTTATTTTAAACATACAATTGATTTTAGCTTACAAGTAATTATCATGTAAGCTAAAGAAAATTAGCAGGTAAGTTACAGAGATTGAATGGTGCAGTGCAATGATACCACTGAGCCATTAGTAGGAGCAAAAAGGAGTGAATTCTTTGAATTGTAGTCGCAGTGCATCGTTTTTTAATCTGTACTGTTATGGGCATATCGTAGAAAAGAGATAGGAATGCACGTTCTCTTGTATTGCAAATGTTATTGAATATTGATGACTATTACAGCATTACATGGAGCGTTCTTTGGACGACATTTTTGGACATTTGTGAATATGATAAACGGTTGTCAATATGTGAATGTGAATGTGAATATGACAAACCTATTACGGTCATAATACAAAACCTAATTTCTTTATAAAAATACTTTTGAAATATTACCTAAAATATTTCAATACACAAAAAAAAATACTACAATAGATCAAATTAGTCGTAGTGACTATTGGCTCATGACCTTTCCTCGTCTATCCAAAACAGTTGTAAACTTGAAAGCGCATTTACCTACTAAATCAAACGAAATTCAATCAATTCAATCATTGATAACTACTCTAAGGACAAGCTCTTAGCCTTTTTCATTCCCAGCAGGCTGTCATCTATACTTGTCTAAGACAGTCAACATTCAATTAAGTGTAATCACCTCATCAGTAGACCCCTCAGGCAGAGACAACGTAACGCCAGCGCAACAGTAAGTGATGCCCATTTTTTAAAGCTGTTATGAGGCTTTTAAGTTTACGACTACAACCACTGACTACGACTTGGAGACGATTTATTTGAAACTGAACCTATTTTCCCTCCATTAATATTATTTTGTCAGTTAACGCTAAAAAACGCTTCACACTCACAGCCCCACATTAGGATTCCCTGTGTCGTCCGTGCCATGGACACATACAAAGACAATTACACAAACACCCAGACCGGGAACAGAAATCTAAATTCATCATTCAAATTTCTGCCCCGCCGGGGATCGAACCCGGGACCCTTCGAATGGTGGATTGGCGTGATAACCACTACACCACACGGGTCGTCAAAATTCGTACAACACCGGCTAAACCTATTGGTATATTATTATACGAGTAGGTATATACAGTGTGTGGCTTAAAAAGAAGACAAAATATGCGGCTGTCACGACTGATCAGAAATTCTGAATTTGAGTTTTGTAAAAATATCACGGTTTTTGACTTACCTATTTGCCATTTTCACAATGCGCAACAACCTTTATATTAGCATTTACGATGTGATCATGTCATGACATCTTAAAAGAGACATTAATTATCTTTAGAACAAAACATACTTTAATTAAACGTTTTCCACGTTTAAGCATACAAAAATAAGTTTAGACGTTAACATCATTCAAAATCATAAGAAATGTTCTATAGAGCTAAATTGCTCTATAGAACATTATAGGAGATAAATCAAATAATTTGCGTAAATATAGCTATTAATTAGAATTTAACTTGCACATTCTATTAGTTTTATTGTCGTTATTCCCCCAGTCGTGATCGTGTCGCGTAAATGCCTCTCTTCGGAGAAGGAATGTTAATAATTACCTACTAATAAGTGAGTGCTACTTTAGCAGATATAATTACATCAGCCGTTCATTGTATCGTTGATGACAGAATAAAGGCCGTAGCACAAGATAAATGACACCAATATGCATAAACAGAGCCTCCTAAATGTAATTTGCGTGTAATTTTATGCGGGAACAACAATTAAAACCCGCTGTGCTGTGTAAACACATCAATAAAGCCTCAAATATGACCCTGTCTTTGTATTCAATCTGCCTAATCGCTTTATAATTACTATTCAAAGATAAATATAGTGGGTATATTTGAAACATAATGAAATTCTTAAATATTTATAATGTGCTGTGAAAAACATTTTGGTACAATTTAATTCATTCATTATTTCTGCCTTCAGTGCGAGAAAATAGGATTACATTAAGAAAAAGGTGTTATTTTCCAGGATCAGATACAGAGAGGACGGAGCGGAAGCGAAGAAGCCTTGTTGCTTTAAAATGAAGCCTTTTGTCGAAGCGCGAGGAGGGCGTCCTGACGATTCGCCACATTCGTAGAAATACTTATTATAAGTATATGCCGCTTATCAAAAGTTTGAGTAAACTATACTATAGCACCTATCGAGTTCTACAGATTTACAGCAACGCCTTAAACCACTAACTGACTACAAGGCCCATAGAAGTAAAGTATTCCAGACTATCTCAGCCGATAACGGCCGCAAGATAATTATAGAGACTTGTTTAGCAATTATTAAATTATCCATGCGTCGTTATTTTAATTAGCTCGTGATTCCAAAGATTAGCTCTTGTAAGCCTTCGTGAAAGTTTATTCCTCCTACTTAATAAGAATAGACTTCTGTTTTTGAATTATTGCCCTTACAACAGTTTGTACCGGCGAAGGCGTAACAAAATGTAGGTACCAATTAAGTGTATCCAGGTACCTTAGAATCATTTTACAAAATAAATATCTTTACATATACAGCTCACGCAATATCGAATAATTATGTACGTATAAAATGTATAAATAAACATTAGACAACAGTAGATAAGTCGATATAATTACCATCTAACCAAAAGTATTGTAATAAGGTACCTACCCCTTCGTATTTAATAGTTAACATAAAAATTTCAATGCTGAGATAGATTTAGTTTCTTTTGCATATTTAATTCAATTGAATAAAATTTACTGTCACGTTTTAAGGGTTCACCGGCAGGAAATTCAACAAATTTTGTTTCTTTAATACTTCCTTTATTAATAAACAAAGAAAACATAATCTATGGTTAAGTTGACGTTTATCGTATGATATTATTTAAATTAATGTTACAATATTGACGTAAGTGTTTCCGCAGTAGAAAATATATGAACGCACTACCCTCAATTAGTTCCACAGTGCATAAAGATTAGCTGTAAGAGAATGTAAGTAAGAGAATGTGGGCTTAATGCTTAATATTACTGCCCAATTTATTATTTACTAGCTGTGCCACGCGGTTTCACGCGCGGTACCGCGTTTCAACCTTTCTTATGAATGTAGCTAGGTATCATACACAAAAAGAATTTTTAAAATCGGTCCAGTTGCTTCGGGGCCTATTGAATACAATAAACAAACAATCAAATCTTTCCTCTTTATAATATTAGTATAGATATCCAATAAAGTGTTTAAATTTAATTTCATCTGTTCACAAAGCTTCTACGTCACTGAATACGATAAAATATCGAAATTTTAACGGCTCATTTACACTCGTCTCTGGATAATTTTCTTATTATAAGTTTATAATCACCTACCCTACCCTTATAAGTATCTCAAAATATTTATTATATTAGGTACTAAATATTCAATGTTACATAACACTTCAAGTTGAAAGTAATAAATAATCTAAGCAATTCCTGCTTTAAACTTCACTTTCCACATCTCTTCGAGGAGCTCTGATACAGTTACCGAAATGTTCCAATCACGACTGCTATGTAAATTTATAATGGATGGCTCATCAAGCACTATCGCGGACATTATTGCCTTGCCCCCGCCATGCGGCAATTACGTGTCATCAATCTTCTCTTAAACGCTACAAGCAAAAGCTCTCAGATTCTCTGAACGCTAACTCAATAAATACCGCATTACAATAAACGGGCACCTTTTCTTTACTACTTAAGTGTATTTACAAGGACTTTACACTAGCTTCGCGTTATTTTAAGACTAGTGCATTGGTTACCATGCCTTTTCACCATTAAGAAGGAACTAGGTTCGATTCCCAGTAAAGCAGAAGTTTAAATGCTGAATTTAGATTTCTGTTCCCGGTGGGGGTGTTTGTGAAATGTCTACCTTAGTGGGTGGGTAGCACGAGTTCCTCGTGGTCTCACGTTACATGTGACAAGTCAAGTTCTGCTGTAACATCAAGGATCACCCGGAACCGGCTCGAGATTCGCTTTAATGATGTCAAAAGGCAACATAATGTGTTGTCCTTAAACGGAGATAGCAGTTCGTTACTGTCGCCTCGTTTCCAGCGACATCTCACTACCTGTGAGACAGACGCATTTAGAGTAAGGGCACTTTTATACAATAGGTATTGTAAAACATAAACACTCGTGAACGTTGAGTTCAACTAAACATAATGCGTACGCGCGTCACCATTCTCTCGTTGCGACTTTTGCAACGAGGCTTGGATAAAACTGTTACTAAGTATTTAAATATTAACGGGTTCTACACAAAAGCTACATCTATTGAAAATTTGGCGCAAAACGTCAATAGACTCGTGCGAGGCCGAACTTATGTGTTGACGTAATAGTATTTGGATTGGAGAGTCGATGCTGCAGGCTATATTTAGTATATAAAAGCTCAATAAAGGAATCGGTCATATTATTTACTGCGTCCTCTTGCACCAATCGTCGTAATAAAAGAAGTGTTTTTACTGGTCTCGATTGCTGAGCATCGAGCGAGAGGTCGACCTCGCGGCAACCTCCAGTCACACCGCGAACCAAATTAATTTGTCCGTATTTAGAATCGTAGTAGATTGGAAACGTGTTGGAATATTTCAGAGACGTTTCAACGTGACCACCGCGACGAGATAATATGACGGTCAGATGAATTATGTTTATGTTGATTTATAAGGCCACACTTTCTTGATTCGGTTGCAATGTGACCTCGAATTAAGGATTTATTGAGTATTAATAATTAAAGACGCAAAACTATCATTATTCTTATAATTCTATCTATCTTTTCAAGCCTTAAAACAATACGACCAGCAAAGTACAATTTAAGTTTAATAGATGAACATTAAAAGTCGATATTGTTATAACCAGGTGTTCATGATCAAACATCACGATATTCCCATTTCTTCTGTACGTAAAAAGGTTGAATGAAACTAGCAATCAATTGATTTAGCCGCACACGCGTCGGCCTACTACCATACCTTATAATTAGACGATATCAATTCGATGCGATAGCGTGGCGGTCCTTGCGAAACTCGTCCAGCTTCTAAGGGACCATATCGATCTTTTGATTGTAATAGAAAAGCGTATTTGAAAACAGTCAAACGCTATTTTCACCCTTAGTTAATATTAACTTAAGAAAGTTTGTTCTGTATACTCCAGTTAGCCGTAAGTCCTTTTCTTGCGCACGCAAAAGTTCAACGTTGCTTGAGTAAAGTAGCTAAAGTACCATAAGTTGCTTGCCTACTAAGAACCCTACGTTACAGACTTTAAGTATTAATTTAGTTTTTACGTTATAGGTTGTTGTTTTATTTAAAAATGAGGGTCATATTCGCGTTAGAATCAGGATGCTGTAACAGTCCGGAGTCCGTCCGGCTCTAATTACCGCCGCCACTCAATATTGCAAAATGAACGAAGCCTATTCTCGACTCGTACCCTTCGGCTATTACACCCGGTCTATTGTTACACAAAACGCATTTGAACCACTCAATGGTGCCTTATAATGACCTGGGTGTGTCCGTCCATGAGCTACCGATACAACCTAATGTACAACAATAAACAATATGTACCTTATCTCGATCCATCGCCGAACAACCATTTCTAATTAATCTCAAACACAATCCCAATAATAAATTGTTGTTATGAAAGTTAAATTACCGTTCATTCCGAAGATATAGTTCACAACTCGCCTTATAATAAATTAGATCAGCGACAACTTCAGATGAATAAATTATAATCAAATCATTATGTTCGATTAATTTATTCCCAATATAAATTATTCTTACGAAAGTATTATCGGATAGGTTCTACGTTTGAATTCACTATTATTGCATAGAAACTGAATCAATACGATTCTATAGGTTGTTGAAATAAAATTGTAGATACAAATTTAAAAATCATGCTTCTAGGAATATAAGATTTAAAAAGGATACAGAAACAAAAGTATTTCACTTATCCGGCATCAGGTAAAAAACTGAATTAACAAGATCTCTTAAATTCTAAATTTGCAAATTTTTGGAAATTTATCACTATTATACCTGATTGCATTAATATTTTACAATACTTAGTCATTTTTGTGATAAAAATCAGCATTGCATCCAAAGATACCATAATGACTGTAACAAACTTGAAAATGCCTTTATCCAGCAAAGAGTCGCTCCCTGGAGCCCATAGATTATATCAGCGTAAGACAAATAGAGTAGGTACTTGAAATGGGCATAAGCTTAGAGCAGAAACCGTGCAGATCGATCGATCACGCAGATTTTGCAACCCTTTCCATTCGCTATCATCTTGAGACTCGAGAAAACATATTTACTGAGGGCCTGAGGAGCTATTGATAACTCAATGATGCTCTACGATAAAGCGTCTTTGTTAGTCCCATCAATAAGGCACCTACAGTACAGTCAGAGACCACACACGCTACGGAAAGATAAAGAATATAAAATTTATAATAATTATTATCATAATTTTAATATACAAATACAAATGCACAACAATCTTCATATATTTATTTACAGCTTCTATATATTTTATAGATCTGTTGCCCAATAGATAGATTTTAGAATCATCTATTCGGCTATGAAATTATAAATGGCGTAGCAAATAACCAATTGCACTGGTACGCTCTATAGTGACGCAGTACCTAATAGAGTAATGACAGGAAACAGAACTGCGCCTGCGCTGCGTAAAATTGATGGTATTTGTAATGCGTGTGTAAGGTCGAATAGGCGTTTTCTCGTACCTATTTTTGGTGTTGTAAAACATTTTTATATAATAAAGCAAATATAAATTATACGTTACAGGTTATTGAATACTGCCTAATCCCGCCATCTGTTGCTTGCAAATGATATATAATATGATGGGCAGTAAGTCGTCTTTTTATCGTTTTTGAGTAGTAAGCGAGCATGCAGACCACCTGATATTAAGTTGACTACAACCCATGGACATAACTTAACCAGCTGCCGCTTTAGCTTCATCGTGGAAAGAGAAATTCGGCTGTTCTTGCGGCTACATTTATAATTCTCCATAAATATTCATCACTTGACAGAAAATAAACTTAATCGATAATAATTTTAGGACAAAGTGCTACTAGGCCGAGCTATTGTATCGCAATTTGTTCACTCTAAAAGCATTGTTATACTACCGTTCCTCGGTTATGCAGTGCGGTGGCACTGCGCAGATAGTGCCAATGTTTAATGTTCAAATGTAGTTGCACTCGGCCAGTGGGCGGAGGTATTTATACTGGGGATACTGATAACCTTTATTCGACGCCAGGCTAATCTCAATGCTGTATTTCAGCCACGAATTTCCAAGCTAAATTCCGTTTCGATGTCTCTAGTAGGTATTTATTGTTTGTTTGAATTATCGTCTAAGTATTTAGATATATTATATATAATAAATTATTTACATAATACCTACCTATAACTATTCAAAAGAGTTGAATGGGCTGTAAAAACTACAAATGAATAGTTAAACAACATAATTTTCTTTCGAAGAGAAGAAATGTGGTGACTTAGGTAGGCATATTACATCTTCTTTCTTCTTTTTCTTATAGTATGTGTCATCAACATCAGAACTTGAAGATTTAAAGGGCAATTGTTAATCGCCATCGTCTGATTATGTCTCAATATCGGAAACTTGAATTCGACATTTTCCTGACATTACTATCGTAATTATTGTACCTATATTCTCTTATATGGCCGGTGCACTCTTCGAAGAATCAGATTGATAGTAATTTACTGTAGCTTTTTATAGAAGTCTGATGCTTAATGAGCTTTTAAAAGTAAAAGATAAAGATAAAAATTCCAATATTTATTTTTTTTACTTAAAAAAATTTATAATTGAGCATAGAAAATCAACTGATAGATTGTAAAGTGTAGTCTCTGCACCTTAAATATAAGAATAAAAATTAATTACAACCTGAAATAAGACGAAAAGGCTACCATTAAGGAGTCTATAATAATACTTATGTACATAATATGTTCAGATTCGGCAATCTAATTTTTTTTCAAACTCAGGCTTTTTACCTAAAACAAAAATTTCACACTAAAGTCTACTAAAATGAAACTTCGCCAAACTTAGAGCCTACCTACATATTTCTCTGAAATCAAGAAAACTTTTGACTCTACAACAATAAAACTTTGGCGTTAATAACTCTTGCTGTGTATCATTTTGAGTGCATCACTAGTGACATGCGCGTGCGATTCTGAAGACGGGAATGGTCAGACACGACGAGCACGCGCGCTCTCGAGCACCACCAAAAACGTAATTTATAACTACATTTATCTGCCCGGACGACTTCGTCCAATATTAATATCGGCGTCAGCATCATTAAGAAATTCCTTTTATTGCGACTTTAAATAAGTCCGTTCGCCAATCGCCTTTATTAAAAGAGGCTACCTTTCTCCAAGGTTTTGCAACGTCGCCCTTCTTTTGAAGCGGTTTTTAATACGAACGAGGCAATTTAATCGACCCATCGAGCCCGCCAACAAAAGAAATTGTTATCAATTTTTGAAGTAATTTTTACACGCTTTTTGTGTTTAATAATCACTTAATCTGCGGCGTTTTCGGTTATTTATTGACGGGTTTACGGTCGGCTATCTCGTCGGAGCGATCTGTGGCTCATCAGCAAACAGCATCCAGCCCAGGCAAGCCGGCCGCGCCTATAATGAGGCGAGCGTTTGAACAACACGCCGCCTGCAACAGATACCGTCTTTGGGTAACGGCTACTGCGCCTTTTCTTTGAAGGAATTATACGAATAATTAATGGCGAGCTTTATCGCTGATTCTAACTTAACTTAGCGCAAACGGAATTATTTGCTTGCATATCAGATCTGTGATTTTATTTATTAAACTATTATATAAATCTTATTACTTCATTTTTTGCTAAAGCTTTGTGGAGTGAAATGATTCGATGTATTTAATTTCAACAGTGAGTGATGTGGGTAAGAGCCGCAATCACCCAGTAGGTAGCTGATAGGATCGGATGGTCGTTGGTTCGAATCCTACTTGCGAAAAAAAATTTTTTTTATAAAATAAGAACAGATGATCGTTGTGAACGATTCAAAAAATTGATTTAAAAAAGGTACCTACAATATGAATCAATAAAAATATCTCAAGAAGTTCAACAGTAATATAACACGTTGTAAGTTTTGTGATTCACACACACTACCGGTGTCGGCCCGCCAGACAAGATGCCTCGTTTATTTGTTTTATTCAAAACGTCTCGACACGACGCTCTGTCGAATAAATCATTGAATCCCTAACGTTATCATAAAGAGGACTTTCCTCTGTCCTTTCTTACTGCATTTACAACTGCATTTAAATTGATGCAGCCATTATTTTAATTTTATTTGCAATTTTAACTAGTGTTTCGATTCATTAGAAGCAAGGGCATGCAAGTTTTTTTTATTTATCGGTAGACTATCTATGTTTCAAGCTCCAACACACGCTACTGAAATGAAATGCAATCGTAAAATATAAAAAAGAACGCAAATATATACGAATGACGCGACGAAAATTAAAAAGATAATAAAATTTTAAATGATAAATATATACCTAAGGATATAACATTATGATTTTATAGATAATTTATAAGTTATGTTGCAAAGATAGAACGTAATCATATTAATAAATCTGTGGTATGGGTCAGGGTTTAGCATGCAGCTACTCGTATTTGCAGATTCTGGGTTCGATTGCCGAATTTTTGCTATTCCAAAGATGTTGTCTTCATATCTTTCTAAATAATTGATAAAGCACTAACAACAAAGAGAATTTTTGAGTAAATTTATTATCCAATGTCAATTATTTAAAAAGCGTATCTATATAAATCAGTCGCTCATTTAAAAGATGTAGCCTATCCAAAGGTCTGTCGTTCCCGTGTTTCGCTAAATTAGCCGTGTCCGCTACTGTCACTTAAACTTGAAACCCTGAATTTCAATAACGTTATAATGAATATAGTAAGCTTTTTATAAAAAATATATCATAAAAAATAATGGACATCATTACGAAAACGGAACGATGTCCACAGTATGTTTGAATCGTAGTTTTAATCTGCATCTATATTTTATTTCGTCATTGTCGTAAACGTATACAAATAGTTACTAAATTATTCAATTGTTATTTATTCCCACGGTGACAAATAGACTTTGAAGACACACTCGTACCTATTCTCAGTACCAACAAGTCGTACTACCTGCCCAGACCGGTAACATATCAACGCCTAATCTGCCTATGTATTAGATTATTCAAATGTACCTGACTGTAATCTTCCTAGTATCGATCACGCCTATAAATGTATCACACATTGTCGGCCAGTGACAAACAAGTTTGACCACAAACCGCCCTTGAATCACAATCAATGTGACACCTTACAACACTCACACTCCAACCAAATGTATCCTCTTATCATTATTTAACATCTCTCATTAATAATTATGTCAATAAATAATTAGTGTAATGAATTTACAGCAAACATTGAGATACATTATGGCACAACTACCGGTTTGTAACCTGTCTCATTGTGTTACGCAAATGACCGAATTTTTATGAAAATCGACCGTCAATTATTTTACTGCGGACAAGTGCGGTACAGGTCTAATAATGGTGTCGGAATCAACTGGGGCCGTTATGTAAACGAATGAAATAATACCGAGTCACTACGCGGATGAAAACGTTTTGCCAAGGCCCCGCGAAACCGCCCTACTCTGATTTAAGGTCTATACATACTGACCGTAAAATGGTGTGAAGATGTAATTACAAGGCATACGAGTCAAATGCGCAACCTCCTACTTCTTGATGTCAGTAAAAATATACAGCAACATCGATAGTTACTCATTGATGTCGAACAGTGAGCAGTGGTCTTCAAGGAAACGAAAATAACCGGCCGACTTCATTCACTGTGGGTCACACAGTTTGTGTAAATGTAAAACATACGGTCTGTATTTAATGTCAGTAGTGCAAGATGATTAATTAAGGTCTTTTAGGTTAGTAATTCGAACAAGTGAACCTCCTTAATGTTCGCCTTCTCACAGTGACAAGTTACGAGTAACTGTGCCTGATTAGAGCGAGTTTCAGAATTTGCGATGACTATTAATTGCTTGCGTATTACGAGTAAATTTTTTTTTTAATCACAATAAAAATTATAATAATATCAAAATAAAAAGGACCTATATTGTCACTCTGGACGTGTCAGCTTATACAATTATGATACATTAAGACAATTTTATTTCACATTTATTCTGCAG
>DWAV01001247.1:0-14204 GCA_018231305.1 Noctuana lactifera
TATGAATATTTCAAAAGGGATGACTTTCTGTATGTATGTACACATTGTACTCATATAACATGAGTAAGTATTTAAATAAGCTTCCGAAAATTTTGATGACCATTGCTCGTATAGGTGTACTCGTAAAATGAAAAAAAAACTACCAACAAGAAAACTAAAAAGAACAAAATAATACTTGTTAGACCTTTAAGTTAAAATAACCAAAAGATTTATAACTTTATTAAAATTAAAATAAGATTTGTAAAAAAAGAACCATTATCATCAAATGGATATTTATCCCGCGCAAAAATGGGACTCATTACAACGTAAGTACATCAGCTAAGTTTCGCTCTTTAATACTTAATACTTAATCTTTAATACTCCAGACTAATTCTGTATTCAAAGTTTAGTAATTAGATAGTTGTGAAATTGCGTTATCAATACCTTAAGTAAATAAAGATTTACACTTACAACCTCATACCAGGATTCCATGTGTCGTAGACTCTACGGAGAAACACAACCAACCTCAAAACGAGAACAAAAATCTAAATTCATCATCCCACTGGGAATCGAACCCAGGACCCTTTAAATGATGGTACGGCATTGTAACAAAACACCAAAAAGGATTGACAAGATAAACGGTGAACAGGTAGATTGAGGCGTCAAATTAAATAACTGAAGATACATAGTGAAACTGACACCGGCGTCCTCGCCAATAAAAGCTCGTTCAGTTTACGTTTGTCGCTTCCGGCTATTTCCGATGCAGCCTGCTGTTACCGGTCGACAATTTTCAGTAAAACGATGTAGAGGCGTCCATTATTGAACGGCTTGTTTTAAGCGTTAGTCGGCTCGCGGTCAGCTTGTTGTTAAATTGGCCCTCTCGTTTGTTTAATATGCGAATAATTGCCTGTATTTCGCGTTCGTATCTATTTCGCACAAATAGCCAGTTAATTTGTTTTGGAGTACTTAGATAATAGCCTATCGGTATGCTATTAACATCAAACGTTGATACGACATGAAGCGTAAGGTTTTTCTTTTACGTGGAACTTGAAACATATTTTTAATGTGAGGATTACATTAATTACTTTACTTTTTAACGTACTCTGAATATTTAGGTAAGATTGTATAGTGTATTGACTGGTAGAGAAAATAAATAATTTACTGAATATTACGGCGAGTAAAAACCGCGTCTATACTCGCCTATCGTAGACGCTTTAAACAGCGTTTGCTTAGAGCAGCACTAGAGATCTACCGCATTATGACATATCTATAGACTCATCAACATCAACCCTTTAATATGCCGAACAGAACGGTTTAAACGACTTTTTTTCACCTCGATACAGGTTTATACAAAAATACGGCATATTGAAGATATAAGTCATTAATACATTATTTTTAATACACCAAATAACTAAATGTTCCAAATAAAAAATGTTTTTAAGTACAGACCAATATGGACGCGCGATCGGCCTAGTCGAACATTCACGTTTGTATCAAAGAGCCTGATGGATAACGATATTAAACGATACAGAGAATATGCAGACCTATCAATAGTCATTAACTCATCAAGTTAGCTTCTATATTGGTCCGATATTTCAGAGCCCATTGTCCTATTTCGCGTTACCAATGTCCATTCGACGTTAATTTTCGATGAACTTGTGTTTACAATTGCAACTGAACCGGAATAATAAGCCAACGCAGGTTATTGATCTACTGACGTTTGGCACATCAAACATTCCCTGATTCACTGGTATTTACCAGTAGATAGTATTCCTTGTGGGCAATTCGATTAATCAACAATCCAACAAAGTCAATTCAGTATTGCTACTTGGTTATGTGATGAGAGACATCGTACAATTCGCCGATACATTGGTGTAATTTGGAGCTTAATATGTGGTATTATTTTTATTAATTATTTTATGTCCTCCAGCATCATCATGGAGATAAATGAATCCAATTAGAACTTTAGTACCTAAGATAGTAAGATAGAAATTTATCAGAATCAGATGTCAGGCTGGTCATTAAAAAACTTTACAGTATTGTACGTTCGTACGGTTGAGAGAAATTAAATTTCTCTCTCTCTCTCTTGCATAAACTTGCTCAAATTTCTTTAACAAATATTTCTTCGCATATTTGTATTTGTCAATCTACCAAACTGGGTTAGTTTTGAAACCTTAATTCAAAACGAATACCCAAACTTTATTGAGTTTCCATAATATTCGCAACTATTTCGCGAAGCTTGTTTATAAGTTACAATGCACGTGATGATAAGAGAAGCAAATTTTAACGAGATTTCTGTAGAAGTTCGCACGTCTATCATATATGTGTTTATTTTCCACATGTTCCGTTGTAAGGAAAACTTGTTATATAGTGAAAATGGGATCGCGATGAAACTTAAGACAAGGGTGGCATCTGCCTTAACTTCGTCGTCTGTTTTGACACATTTTCTAAACCGAATTTGTAATATAAAATCGACGAAAAAGTGCCGTACCGTATTGGAACTGAATAAACAATGTTCAAGCGACAGAAAAATGTTGACGTAGAGCTTATGAATCCACAGTAAACTGTGATCCTATTGGGGCGCTACATTTCAACCCTTTAAAAAAGTTGAAGCTTTGTAAATCAAAGAACAAATGTAAATGAACAGGAGTTGCAAAGTTGAAACCTGTTTATACAGCAGCCGTTTATAATAATTTAATTAAAATCTAATAGACATTCTGTGGAATAAATAGAGACAAATAATTAAAACGACACATGTAGATTCAATACAAATGATATATTGAAATGCCACGTTCAATTAAAAAGGCAGTAAAACAATAGTAGATGTGTGCCTACACTTGGGTACCAACGGTACCCTTACCGTGTACGTATTTAGATTGTGGGGGTGTAGACGACGGATACAATTCTATTTGCGAATATCATCTCAGTCCTAACGAGCAGCAAATTTTTCTATCTTCGTACAATCACAAATAAATAACACAACATAGTCACACCTCCACAGCAGGATTTCCTGTGTCGTGGGTGGCATGGATGTACACTATTTTTATATTTCCTGCAGGTATTGTTATTTATTATAATTATCAATGATTCGTTTGAGAAAGCTTTATTCGTACAAAAAAAGTCTAAAACCTAGTTTATCTTCAGTTGTCGCTCCGAGAGATTACTTAATAAAATAAATTAACTTCCACGTTGTACCGGTAAATTTGAATAAAAATCCGGAAACCCTAATGTACCCAAAAACTTTATACTTTTACCTAGTTCTTTGTGTGATCTAGCGGACACGGTCATTATTTTATAGTGAAATATCCATAATTAATGTTGTTAATATTAATTAGGTACTGCCGACAGAAGAGTAAACGCGAAAAGATTGGATTTACTCCGTGTTTGGCGATCGTATAATCTCAACAATATACCGTAAATCTATTCTTAGTATCCCTGAATTTCTTTATTCTCTGCTGGCACGGTATCATCAAACGTCGCTAACAAAGACTCGCGAAAACTGGTACGTAAAGTTTATCGTTTGTATTTTGGAGCAACTAAACCGACCAATATTTAAAGAAACTAATCAACTTTATTACGAAAGAACTTCTGCTTTTACCTAGTTTATGGGATAAGTATATGAAATGACAAAACCGTCTTGTTAATATGGCCCGAAGCATCTGTTTAACATGAGTATGTGGAACTAAAAAGCGCTGTCTGAAAAACCTTTCAAACAAATTCCTTCTTTGCACATCACGTAAATGTACTGCTGGCACATAGGTATGTCTCAAGATGCCGCAATACACGTAAAGGAACTGGTTGTTCAAAGAGTTCTAAAGGTGAAAAGTTAGCGAATTCCAACTTCCAGAAGTAAGGAACTTAAGCTTAATGCGCTAAGTTATAATTTACTAGTTTGGAAAAAAGAAAAATTAACTGAACCTCCGAAAACAGTGAACTGTATCAACAATGAAATTTTAAACATTTTCTTATGACATAAAGACAATTACGTATGTACACAAACATCCGAATCGCGAATCGAAATCGAAATTCATCAATTGAAATTCTGCCCAGCTGCGAATTGAACCCAGGACAGGAAAGAAAATTAACAAAAAAGGTAAATTGTAACACGTTGGACATCTTGCAAATATAATACGCTTGTGCCTGTAATATTTTGTACTACCTCGTGTTATCGGAACAGCTGGTAGGATTTCTATAGTTAAGGTATTGGATTCTTCTTGTGAGCTCAAGTGGCGCCATTGTCATCTTACTATTCAAAAGGGAGCACAATAATCTCTACATCGGTATGATTTGTCATTGCAAAGCAGTAGAGATTTTTTTTGACTTAGTTAAATTGAATATCAGTATAGATTCTAATAAATTTATTTATCTATTCTAAAATTCATAATAAATGTCTAGTCTTGCAGTGACTTTTTATTATAATTGATGTAGGTTCGTCCTCAACTACTTTAGACAAAAAATAAGCCAATAAAAGAAAAGTATCTCAAATAAAAGAGGATCGGACTACTAGGTATGTCAATTGAGATTCTTTAACTGAGATGTCAAAACTAACATCTTCATAAATTTTATATTACGTTAGACGTTAGCAAGTCCATTGACTGATTTTTCTTGATACAATTTAGAACAAAAATAGAATGTTATTTAGTAATGTAAATAGAATAAATTTTTTAGACATTGATTTTATAGTTGTTTTTATTTTAGCAATTCTTTAGTTAAATTAATATTTTTCAATATCGAACTCCAGTAAAAACTATACATAACATCGAAAAGGCAATACAGATGCGAATACGCGAACTCAATTTTAATATTTGAGCCCAATTCGAGGTAGCTTTAAATTTATATTTGAATTTGATAGTAAACGGAATGTAAAATTCTTGCTAACAGGTACAACTTTTTAACTTTTGCGGAGCACAAAACGAAATTGAACTGTAAGTTCAGACTTGGGACGATCCGACTCCGACGACTAACCTGCTCTAACAAGCAAGACTTATCGCTTTTTAGTATTGACAGACATGTCACGAAGTTACAAGTACCTACATATGTACCTACATATATGACCGGCCTGCGCTTGGCGTGTCTATTTACTAAGTTAGCCGCCTTCTGGAACGTCGAAATGTTAATTGAAAAATATTTCAGGATGTGCACGAGTTGTGTATTTTGTGACTGCCTACTTAATTATGTACTCGAATTGACTGGTTCCTGGCATATGTGTTAGACGCGTCATTACTTAATCTTCGGCAACTATAAACCAGATTAGGTTTATAAAATAAATACCGAGCTTAACCAATTTTAACGTAAATTGAACTACATTATCACTGAGTAACAGCGTTTGCCAGGTCAGCGAGTAGGTATTTTATAAAAGCAGCATGCAAGTGGATGTACCTATTTTTGATGAAAGCTTAAAGCAGATCCTGGACAATCGATCAATCCAAACCGCGCCAAAAAGTTTTACATTTACCATATAAAATAGGCAACAACAAATAAGTAAAAAGAAAATATTAACAAATCACTGTTTTTGAAATGGGTTACACACAACTCTTTCTTCCGATACTATTAAAACTTCACCCAACACCATTTCGTACGGCAAATGGCAAATGGAAACATTTCTCGATGAAAACGCGCGAAAACTTACAAAATTTTTATTTCGTATTTCTTGCTGCAGCACTATTTATTGGTTGTGACAAGTTAATTTGCGCGGACGAGGAATTATGAAGTTTTTAAATAGGTTTCTAGAATATTGTAGAGTTCTTTTAACTGTAATACAGTTAAAGTAAAAATTAAAATAATTTCAAATGTAAAAGCTGATTTTCTGAAAATCTAAAAAAAATACCACTGAATTTTTAGAATTTTACTCACTGCCATCTGGCCCATACAACCTCAATCAGTCCTACTAACCATAGTGCTACGTGAGGTCGTACACGGATGCTGCTTCTGACGGCTAACATTTTCGCGGTCATTTAATGTCTCGTGACAATCACACTTTTATTCTAAACTGTTTACTTTAGAAATAATTGGACGTTCCCGATTTCTTACTACCTAGCTAACGCATCGCATTACTACTACCCGCAATGTGGCTGCGAGAGAAAAATTTAGAAAAAAACATAGAAATATAACTCATTTTAAGAAAATAATAATATGAAAAATAGTGTTTTAATTAAAAATAAAACGTTATAGACAAAAGAATAGTAGATTTAAGTTTGTAGAAAATTAAATGATTTCCTATTTTTCATTTTTTTAAGTCACTTAATTTTTTTAAGACTCCTTTACAGCAAATTGGTTATGTTACGTAAACCGACGTCAATTTCTAAAATTGGATAGCTAAATGACCTTATAGAAAAATTCGTAGGTAACTAACTAATAAACGACCAACAAGGTAGTGGATATTGCTTTAGTTAAATCAATTACTTTGTGGTTTGATGGAAAAATTTCAATATTTCGTTTCATCTTCATTTTGAATGAAATAAAGTTATTTCACTTGAAAAAGTAGTTTGCAACAAACCGAGGCGCAATTTAATCGAACATTTAAGTTAAATATGAAATTGAATCAAACCGCATCATCGAAAATAAAAGGCTTTATATCAGAGTTCAGTTAACCAGAAAAAAATTACTAAAATATTTGAATATTTGTGAATATTTCTGAAATTCCACCGACATAAATTTATACAACTTTACTTTACTGTAAATAAATTAGTTGTAACTAATTATTGACTAATCGAAACTAAAAACTTCAACTGAAATTTTAGATTTATACTCATTATTAGAAAGGATGCCTCCATCCCCGTCCTCAAGATACCCAATATCTCGCTTACATCCTGACCGACACAAGCAATGGAGCAACAAGCAATATCTGTTGGAAAATCTTCACACGCTTTTCCGCACTTAAAGAATTTATTGGAGATTACAACACTGATTCTAACTTACTGAAAGTTCCTCAACGACTACAATAGATACAGAACTGTGTCCACGCCTGACATTATAAGTACATAATAAATTAGATACAATAAACTAATATGTTATTAACTAAAGTGTAGATTTATCCATAGCATTTTACTAAAAATCTCGACAAGACAACATATCAATTTATTAACATATTTTATCAAGACTATCAAGAGCTTCCTTATAGTTATTATCAATAAAAACTAATAACTGCCGAATGTGATTATAATACTGTGCATTTTCAGAGATCATGATCTTGAGCTTTATCTAAAGCCTTACTAGCGACTTGAAACTAACCCTGAATTAGCCCCTTTCTCCGCCAATCCTAGACTTGTAGATTGAGAAGTGTCAATAATTCGGAGAGTATCAAATCAGCTTAAAAGGCCAAACTAGGTATACTTCAAATGAATGGACAAAGTTACAAGTCCTGTGCAACGTCGGTCAATTTCACAGCGGTCGCCTCTCCGCTGAGAAGCGTAATGTAAACAGTCGAAATTAGTTTAGTGCTTAGGTATACTGAACTGACACAGTTCTCGGCGTTTCTCCTCAATTTCGACAAAAAATTACATTTAGCTTACGGGATGTATTGTGAATAGTTACCTACTAACTGTTTACTTTGACTTTTGAAGCTTCATGTACCACCTACACGTGTGCCCTACGAGTATGACTGAAATGCCTGACCAATGGAAATTTTGTATACCCCGAACTAATTTTGTTTGTCCCAATTTGCCTTTAATATGAGACCAATTATACATGAAGCACGAATATAAGTCAATATACATATATTTTTGTCTGTTCGTAAATTTCATGCCCTACCTACATAATAGGGTATTTACATTATTAGTGTGTTACGAGTAACGCTATGCGAAGAAATAAATATTTTGCTCATAACTTCTATACGTTTTGCTTTTGACGTACCTACTGACTAATACTTTCCCTTACTACATGTTAAGACATTATGTTTTTAAGTTAAGCTTCAATTGAGAAGTCCGCTTTTAAACTACTAATTTGAGTACAATTAAAAATCATGTCCCTAATGAATGACCAACACCTAGGAATGTAAGTGTTAAAAAGACTGTTAAAAAATATTTTAAAATTAGAATGTATGTAATTACACTAATAACTGTTTAAGCATTGGTCAAATAGCATGCTACGGGGAGTAAGACAATTGCAACAAGAGTGAAGGAATGTAACACTCAAGGATTACGCAGTTACAAGGCTTCAATGTTATCTATTAATGTAAACAAATACACTCGGTGCAACATACGTACCTACGATCACTTGTTACATGTGGGTCCTTGTTGTTCCACGACAAGCTAAACATGCAACTACTTAAAAGCAACTCATAACAAATTAATCGAAGCGCTTCGAACATTCTGAAATTAAAAAACAAAAAAAATAAATCTATGTTACAAAATAATATTTAAAAACTAATGCAAATACTAGTAGGTAAGTGGTGTTATTAGCAACATTCAAAACAACATATTAACTATAAAACATCGGAAGTGCTCGGGGGTTATAACATGAGTCAGTTCTGCGGCCTGCGTCTTAATAGCTCAATCCTGAGAAACTTCTCACGCTCTACATTCAATTACATCGATGCAATACACAGGCTCAACTCTCGACAAAGCAAGTGGCGGGTACGCCTTCAAATTTATTGATTATATTTCAGTGGTCACTAAACCCTACGGCGGCATCATCTAATAATTATTGGTGCCATTCAAACTTAAGGAATATTGACAAAATTAATTATTATATTAGTAAGGTAAAGTAAGCGTCACGAAGTCGAAAGTAAGTAAATATTTTATGTGGTGACAATTCAAATTGTTACCAACATTATACAAAACTGTCAACTATTTCGCCATCAATTAGTCAGGTTGGTAAGAATTTGAACTGTTACCACATAAAATATTTATGGCAATTGATGGCAGAATGCTTGTCAGTTTGTATAATTTATGGAGTAGAAACCCTATTAAATTAGGCCAAAAAGAGGCAGCAGGACCCGTCAAAGCTTCCTTGCTCCGGTACGTCTTTGAAGCTAATCAATTAGCACTCTTACCTGCGTGAGCCGCAACACTTTTCCGGGCAGCAGGTTGAGCACGGGCGGATCGTTCACAGGAGTCACGTTGACGTGCAGTACGAAGGTATTGCGCCCTTGGAGGTAGCTGGGCAGAGTGAACTTCGTCTCCGGTATGAGCTCCATTTCGAGGACGATAGCATCAGAGTAATTCTCGGAACCATCGTGCACGTAGTGGACCTGGTGGGGAGAAAGAAAATTCGTAAGCAACGCGTTACACTAATTTCCCCACCAGCATTTATGAAAAAGAAGGTAAGTGACGAGTAGATAAGCATTAAAACTCTGAAAAGAAACGGACAACTAGCACTTGAACTCGCGGCTCGAGACAGCGCGTTGTGGGGATTTAAAAATACGAATCATACTCGTATTGCGGAGGCAAAGCGCTTTTTATGAAAATACGGTGATTACGTGTTTTCTTAGAAATACCTATTTTTCGACCACGTAAACCCCTATATCGCAAATTTCATCGAATAATACTGTTCGTTTAAATAGGATATTATTACGTTGCAATATAACTAATTAAGAAAAAATCACCAGACACGAAAACTGAACAGTTTAAAGTAATACATTATGTATTAGATCTAGAAGTCATAGTTTTGGTCAAGCCTCCTAGCGCTGGATGATAAAGCATGATGAATAAGAATAACTTTAACCGTCTCGCGACGCAACGAAGACGCTTGGATAAAACTATTCTGACATTTATCATTTTTTTTATTAACACACATTTATTTAAAACTAAATTGTAAAGTATTGTAAGAATTGGAAGAGCTGTGTCTTCTAACACAGGCACAATGTGCTTAAAAGAAGGTACTGGCCACTAGCTAATGTAAAAATGTTATTTGTTTACGAAAGATTTTATTTATTATTTATGTTAACTTAGGTATAATACACATTTTTATTATACTTTTAAGTTTTCTTGTCAGCATTTTTTTTTATTTTAATAACACAAAATGGTTCACGAAGTGCACGTTAAGCTCCTGCACTTTGTTCGACGACTTAAAGTAATTATTACAAAAGTAGATACTCGTATTAAAACTTAGTCGAAAGGTTAAATTGATTTTTATTCAATGAAATATGAACGTCGCAAAAACCCTCTTATTCAATATTGGACGAATAACACAATAGAAGGTATACAAAAATAGACATATTTGGTCTTATTAACAAAAATGGTTTATTCCATGCTTAATACGGCATTACGCTTGGACGCTTATACTTGAGTAGCTAATAATATAATTAGAGTCGAACTAATATAAGAAAGAATGTTATAAATAAACATCCTGTTATCCTCGTAAGTATTCTCGAATTTTATGATATGGCAATAATAATATAATATGGCATTGCCATATGCCTATATAATTAAAAGTGAATACACGTGGCTTGTGTTATGATTAAGAGAACACTAAAAGAGCTCGTCGCCTATTTAGATTTCATTTCTTTAATTAACAAAGCCATAACGTGAGTGTATTGTTTGTTCAGCGAATTTTTACATAAAAATTTATATTTTAAAGTTCTTTTTCTTCTTGAAGTTGTCGACACGCTGTTTGAGATATATTATGTATATAGCTTGCGTCTTTGCTTCGTACCCTCTATGCCTATTTGTTCTTGTAAACTAACCAATTCTACAAATTACCGAGCGACCAACATTGTAGCTGCACGTAGTCAAACTTTCAGTCCCTACCCTTTACACAGCCATGCGCGAGATTATACCCGTATTTGTAAACCTTATCTTAGGGACCACTGTTAAAATATAGAAGTGTTAAGTGCACCTCAATCAATAAAACTGACTGATTCTTTAACATTCTTATACAAGTAGGTATATATCCATAACGAGCTGGTCGAACAATATTTAGTATTAACTTGTAAAAATGCAAATAATTCCAAACGTAACTAAAGAAAACAACCTAGAAGACACAAAGCAAGATAATAAAAGCTACTGGTGTAAAATGAAGTCTAAGAATAAGTGGCATAATAAAACTGTAATCGTTGAAATTAATTGACTAGAAGTGCGATAACATCGCGATCCATTGACGTTTTATTGGTAAATAGCTCAAAGCTATTCGGAATTATCTTTTCATAGAAATACTCCAACATTTTACCGTAAAATGCTTTAATAAATTCCTATTTGTCGGAGCTGAAAATTCCCAATTGATAAATGAAATTGGTACCTTCGGAAAAAGAAAATGAATTTTAATTCTGAGATACAATTTCCACATATCCGCGCTCGGCGGTTTTATGATGCCTTCGATATTCAGCAATTTATTGTATTCGACCAACATATTTTAAATAATTGTAAAACAAAATTGTTGATGCCATATCAAATTAGGTAACGAACAGTCAACAGATATTATATCGAAACAGTCCAAGTTTCGAGATAACGTCATTTAAGTCTTGAAATTAAAGAAACCTGGTAGGTATCTACCACACACTGATGAACACCTTTCATAAACCTGTGTAAAATCTAACCTATCGCTACTACTTATAAAAAGTTTTTTTGCTAGATAGTTTGTAACTACATTGAAATTGATATTTGGAGATACACCACGCAACAATAAATCAAGAATTTGGTTTAAGTGCTCCTACTTTTGCGCTGCCGATGATGTCAAGACCTGATTATAAGTCCTAGACACCAACAGAATTCCGTAATTCACAATCGAATTGTTACTGACGACATTCAATATGAACAATAGTATGTCGCAGGATCAAAAGTTTTATGGTTATTAATCTCGAAGCTTTCGTGTCAGTAGAGCACTGTTGGAAACGTGACTCACTTTTTTTTGTTCTGGAAGGTTTTGGAATTATGTGTCCGTCCGTCTACAATTCATTTTAAATTTTAGTTGTACTCATAACGTACTATGTGCATTCGCCTCTGCTTCAGAACACCCTCTGGACTATATTAATACTTAGGGTATACTCGTACATCGAATATTTATTTTTAGGGCAAACTATAACAATATCCTCCTCCTAACTCCTTCACTTTCGCAAAGTAAAAATAATATAAAGAATCTTTGCTTTTTCCCAAGGAAGAATGTCGAACGACAAAAATAAAGTTCGAGTATATCATTCAAACTGAAATCTAGAAACAAAGAACTAAAACTATGTGTGATTAAACAATACCTTTGTCAAATTAGTACGAGAGTACGTTTAAATTTGATATTAGTATTATTAGTTCAATTCTATTTTAAATGATAAACTATTGTAGATACGTATAGGAAGGAAATGTATAACTCGAACAATAAGTAAAGCTGTAGTTATAAGGTACAAAGTGCAATAGTGCAAACCAAGAGATAGCGGATTTAGCCAACAAAAGCGGGAACTTGAGACCCGGCTGCCTTTCTTAAATAAACCTTTATAAAATAGTTTACGAAGCCACGATGTCGAAGTCAGGCCAACAAATGAAAGGATTTTTCATTCATCATTTCATTTTTGTATTAAGTTAAAAATATCACATATTTGAAGTAGTCTAAAATGTGATAAATAACTACACGAATATCGTCGTAAACTGACACGAAACTAAAATGAACTTTGAAATATTAGATTTAGCAAACAAAGCGGAAAAGAGTGCAATTTTACAAACACGGATGCTCGGATTAAAGTTGTTGAGGGGTCTGCTGAGTGAGTTCTCTCACAACGCGAACTGCAATAAACTTTATAAAATTAGTTTACAAAGCTGCGAAGTCCACATGAAGAGAGTTGCATAAAAAAATTAAAGGCTTTAACGTTTTCATTTTATCGTGAAGCTCATTTAATATGAATTGAACTGTATAATGGAAAATGTAAACTAAAAATGGGACACCAAAAGTAACATCGTATTTTTGCCGCAAATTAAAGATCTTTAATACTGGTTTAGCTTTGAAGTGCCCACCTAAATAAAGGAACAACCGTATCTATTTCATAGATTGATATTAAGAGACTTAGATCCCGAGGAATTCCAAAATCAACCTCCAAAAAGAAAATTGGTTTTTTTTCTCACAAAACTTTACCTTCAAAGGTTGTCTGGTAGAGAGCGCTACTTAGCGATAAAACCGCCTTATCAGTTTTCATTGAAATAATCACTTTTATGTGTTTATTGGTGCCAAAGAATATTAAATTTGTTTGTTCGTTTCTTAATATTTAATACGTAGAAATATAATCGCTGACATATAGCCTATTTAATGCTATTACTGAATTGTTTGTTTGAACACGGTGGTGATCTTAGCTGTCAGTCACCTTTGAAAAATTACTTTTGTATTTTATAGCACTAGAGGTATATACAAAATTGTATATTGGTCAAGTCTATAAAGAATATATGTATTTTACAGAACAAAAGATTTTAACTAAAGCCTGATTGTGAATGAACTCAGCAAAACCTGGTAATCGCATTGCCACGTTAATTGTTTAAACGTGTATATCGGAATTAAGTAAATTGAAAGTTCGTTCTCACATTGTTTGTTTAATAAATTAACCTTTATTTTTCACTCTCTGTACCTACCTAATACCCGTTGCTATACTCTCAAATATCTATATTAAAAAAAATTGGAATGTCTGTCTGATATCAAAATTTTAGTATCTTAGATTTAACTTTTAAGACACTTAGACATAATCGTGCGTAGCCCCGCTGGTAGTACAGTTTTTTGTTATTTATGTTTTAGTATGATTAATATGTTTGTGACACATAAGGCTCAAAATCACCAAGGTGCAGAATTGGCTTTAGTAGCAATTAAAAGTCTCAAATCTTTAGTTTATTGAATAAATAAAATTAATATAACACTACAACTAATACTTTTAAAATAAATTTTAAAATTCCATAAAATAAAACTGATGTTTTTCCAATTGCTAATTGATGGCGCTACAAAGAGCCTATTCAAGTATAATTACGCTATGAAAATTGTTTTGCCGATTGCTTGAAATTGTTCGTGACGATGTAAATGTTATTTGTCAATCTCATACATTTTCTATCAAACCCTTAGCGTAGATCCGTTAGCGTTAACTGAATTTCTTTAAATCAAACTCTGTGTCATTGACAGCTGCTTGATTACAATAGAAATTGAGTGACGCTACATAATGGAGTTTAAAAAATAACAAAATTTAAGTCTTAATCGTTTTTGCAACAGAAAATGAATAAAGGTCGAATTAGGACATAGTTATGTGTGACTGGGGTAAGTCTTCCCACATCCCTATAGCTCGAGACCTGAGTATGAGGTATAGTGTCAGCTCTGTCGTAAAAGGCGACTTGAAG
>DWAV01001248.1:0-14202 GCA_018231305.1 Noctuana lactifera
TGGCAAGACAGCTTACGATTACGCCATTGAGAACGGACACACTGAATGTGCGACCATGCTGGCCACCTTCAACCAGGCGGAGCCAGTGGACGCCAAGAACAGCCCGGAAGAGGACAATTCAGCTGACAACTTTCTGCTCGACGTCTACCATCATTCCCACACCGAAGACGCGATTGATCACGACCTTATGCTGGCGCTCGTCAAACACATTCATCTCAATCTACCTAAAGGCAGCATCCTCGTGTTCCTCCCGGGATACGATGATATAACGACGCTCAGGGATTTAATACAGACCTGTCCGGAAATGAACGCGCAGAAGTACCAGATATTTACCCTGCACAGCAACATGCAGACGGTTGACCAGAAGAAAGTGTTCATTCCGTTACCGCACGCGCGGAAGATCATTATATCCACCAACATCGCTGAAACGTCGATAACTATCGATGATGTGGTATACGTAGTGGATTCTTGCAAGGTCAAAGAAAAGTATTACGAGTCTAATGGAGGAGTTTGCACTCTGCAGTGCGTTTGGACTTCTCGCGCGTGTTGCCAGCAGAGGGCCGGTCGCGCCGGCAGGACCAAGCCTGGCCACTGCTTCCACATGTGCTCCAAGCGACGCTTCAAGGCTCTACCTCTCAACTCCATTCCTGAAATCCTCAGGGTTCCCTTACAGGAGCTGTGTCTTCATACCAAGCTGCTGGCGCCCGGGAATACACCTATCGCTGATTTTCTATCGAAAGCCCTGGAGCCGCCATCGTTCCTGGCTGTACGAAATGCTGTAACGTTACTGAAAACTATTGGAGCTCTGACGCCCAACGAGGACTTGACCGAGATAGGTCAACATTTACTGGACTTGACTGTGGAACCGAAGCTAGGAAAGATGTTGTTGTACGCATGCGTTATGAAGTGTCTCGACCCAGTTTTGACAATCGTCTGCAGTCTGTCTAACAAGGAGCCGTTCCAGATATCGCTCGTCCCAGAGCACAGGAAGAAGGGGAGCATGGCCAGGAAGGAATTCGCCGCAGACAGCTTTTCCGATCACATGGTGTTGCTGCGCGCGTTCCAAGCGTGGCAAATCGCCCGTGGGAATGGCACAGAACGCGCCTTCTGCACGAAGAACTTAATCTGTTCGGCCACCATGGAAATGATCGTGGGCTACCGTTCGCAGCTACTGGCTCAGCTGAGAGCCCTCTGCCTCGTGAAGCCTCGCGGCTCCGGGGACATCAAGGACGTGAACACTAACTCTGAGAAGTGGCACGTAGTGAAGGCGGTGCTGGTGAGCGGCTTGTACCCGTCGATCGCGCGCGTCGACCGAGACTGGTGCACGTTGAGGACGGCCAAGGAAGTACGCGTGGCCTTCCACCCCAGCTCCACGCTGCACTGCGGAGGCGGCCAAAATGCTACCTCGCAGTCAATAAAAAACCTACCAACTGACTGGGTCGTGTTCGAGGAGATATCCCGCGTTGGGAGGTTTTGCTTCATCCGCTGCAATACCATCGTCACTCCGCTAACGATAGCCCTGTTCGGTGGACCTCTGCGACTTCAACCCGGCGCGCTGACCCAACGAGCGAACCCACCAGGCATTTCCAGCGACTCGGACAGCGAGGCCGACGAGAACAACTCGTCGCCCGACACAGCCGTACTCACGCTGGACGATTGGACCGCGTTCACGGCGGACGCGTCCGACGCCATCAGCGTGTACTACCTGCGGCAGAAGCTCTGCGCTCTGGTCATCAGGCGGATGTCCAACCCGGTGAAAACCATGTCTCCGCTAGACGAGCAGATCCTAAACACAGTAGTGCAGGTACTTGGAGCTGAAGAGAAGAATATAGGACTCATCCAACCGGTTGGCATCGGGCAGAGGCCGAAGCCGCACACCGTCGACTCTGGCAACTGGCGTATGAGGGTCGATAACAATGAGGAGTACAGGCAACATTACCCTCACTACAGCCAGACCGACTACAACACGAACTATTACGGTAATCAGAATTATTACCGGAACGGCAACAGGCCGGGGTGGAGGAACGATGGGATGCCACAAGGGTTTTCTCCGCAGGGGTTCAGCGGGCCCAAGAGTCCGATGTCGCCCAATGGGAAGCTCTTGCTAGCGAATATAGAAAAGTATGGGGACGGTTTGGACAATAACGCCAACACTAGATACTTCGTATCGAAGGCGGATGACGTCCATACCGTCGATACTGCACAGAGCACTGGCTCTCCGTACCCCTTTACTCAAAACACGGCCAAGAGACTGCAAAAAGTAAAACAGGTTAGTTTAAACTTTATGATTATTTATAATGTCAACAGTTAGGACAATTAGCTGAATGTAATGGATGTTATCAATAAAACGCTTTGGTTTATGAGATCTACTTTAAAAACGCAATGTATTTGGTTATACAGGAAGGTTCTCGCGTGGTGGTGTTCTTCTCGTGTTCGAGCGCGTCCAAGTTCACCGGGTGCGCGTCGCTAGTGGACGCTAACGGGAACCTCGAGTGGATTGCCACCACGCCAGTGCCGTTTCATATGCTGAGGTGAGTCACTTGTTTCTTTATTAGTTTAAAGTTGTATAAAATGTATGTGCAGAGCCTATTACGAACTTTTAAATCTAATAACTAAAACGTGACACCAATGAGAACGACACGAGACACATAGATTGACCAATGCGAGACACGAGTTCTCTAAATGGGCCTGGCTAGCTCATAACTGTCACACTACGGCGCGCCGCCAAAGACGTGCCTGTGCTACCACGGACGAGACTTTTCCTTCGGAGCGTCGGTGCGAGCTGGTCCGCGATAACGCGGATCGTAGGAAGCCAATTTGACAGGTCAGCTGTACTTTTCCACAGACACATCAGTAACTCGCTGGCGGGTGGAGCGCGCGCGTGCGGCGCGCGGGACGGCACCGAGCTGTGCGGCGGCGCGGGGCGCGCGCTGCTGGCCGCGCTGCATGCCGCGCGCCGCCGCCTGCCCGCCCGCGCGCACCCCCACCCCGCGCACCCCGCGCACCCGCAGCACCCGCCACACCCGCCGCACCACGAGTAGCGGCGCGCCCCATGCTGTCCCCGCACAGCTACCCGCACCCGTGACATACACTGTACTGTACATAATGGACCTTGTGATTGTAGTGATGCTACGCCTTGCTGCACGCGTGCGTTGGACTCTAGTGCACATTGTGACGTCATGTGCTGTGCCGACACAGCTTGCTATACTCGCGCACTGGACGGCCTTAATGATGTTCATTGTAGTCATATATTACATGATAATGATCATAATGAAGATGTACACAGTGATACAACTGTTCCATTTACTCGCGTATCGGACAATAGTAATTATAGTGATCATTGTGACGTCACGCACTATGACACAACAGCTTGCACCGAACACACATTGAACGATAATAAACATAGCGACACCTCACACAGTAGCACCTCGAAGGTTTGTCTTAATCACACCGTAAACAATGATGGTCATATTGACAAAAACTTCGTACAAGTTGATACAGACTTTCTAGAGTTTAATGATAGTACCTTCAAAGATGACAACACAGACCTTGTGAAGTTCACTGACAATGTGCTTACACAATCTTCACTGGTTGATTCTCTATACGGTGGCAATGTAGTCTCTCAATCCACATCAAATGACTCTCTAAATCATACTAAAAGCATCTTCAATGAAATTTCATTGAAAAACTCTTGGAATGACAGTGGAATCTTCTGCAATGAAGCCCCATCGAAGAACTCTCTAAATGTAAATAAAGGCATATCTATGAAAGACTTTTATGAAAACACTAATGATGTAAATGCCAAATCGTTTAAAGACGTTGAGATGACTATTAAAAATATATGTCAAGCTAATGATGCCTTTACAAAATCATACAAAGACTCCATGACGAGTGATACGTGTACAAAATCGGATGCAAGTCCTGTTGTGTACAAAGATACAGTCGATAAGAATTTGTATATAAATAGTACTGATTTTTTAAAAGGCTTCAATACAGACGACAATATTGGATCCCCATATAGTAGTACTAAAGAGTCAATCATTCGTCCTCTATTTTCGTCCGATGATACTAAAAAGTCATGCGTTAACGATGCCATGGGTTATATTTTTAAAGATTTATTAATGAGATGTCCAGAACCAATACAAAATGATACGACATTTACGGTTTCATACATGAGCTGCCGCCAGCCAGCTCCGAAGTCTACTCGCGATGATACACCCACTCGGAATTCAAATGCGGATCGCGCTAGGAATTTGTATACTACTAATTCACCAATGCCCTTGCAAGACGATTTCTTATCTAGAGTTTTACACAGGAATCCACCAACAAATAACTTTTCTAATGATTTGTCAGATCAGAATATCGTGCGATCAATACCCACATCCACTTCGACAAGTGCATCCTCGTCTATAAACGCATTTGCTAATCCTCTCGCATCCCCCATAGGACAATTCAGAGGCGCCTCTAGCTCATCAAGGAACTTATCAACCGCAAACCCTCTGGATTCTCCCAGAGACTCGATCTTCACAGAACCTCTCCCTTCTGCTAGAAACTCACACACAAAAATAAAACCAGGCCCTTCCATGAAACCAGTTACTTCTAGAAAGAGAACCCCTAATTCTTTCCAGGAAATGCGCATGAGACCCTTTTCTCCTCTATCCTCTCCTAGGGAATCTAATGTAAGGCATCGCTCTTCCCCCCCAGCAAATACACCTAGTAGCGGTTTCTTTGACCATTTCACCACACCTCATCGCGGGCGTTATGTCCGACCCACGCACGTACGTGCATCAAGTCTTAGTTCGCCAGCCGCGAGAAACTTCTTCGAATATTTCGCAAGGAATCGGGGTGCTACCAGTCTTAATTCGCCTCCTGAAGAGTATCGAAATCCCCAGGGCGCTACCAGTCTCAATTCGCCTCCAGAAGAGTACCAAAATCCCCGGGGCGCTAGCAGTCTCAATTCACCTCCCGAAGAGTACCGAAATCCTCGGGGCGTTAGCAGTCTCAATTCACCTCCTGAAGAGTACCGAAATCCTCGGGGCGTTAGCAGTCTCAATTCACCTCCCGAAGAGTACCGAAATGCCCGGGGTGCTACCAGACTGAATTGGCCTCCCGAAGAGTACCGAAGTTCCCGGGGCGCTAGCAGTCTAAATTCGCCTCCTGAAGAGTACCGAAATTCCCGGGGCGCTAGCAGTCTCAATTCGCCTCCAGAAGAGTACCGAAATCCCCGGGGCGCTAGCAGTCGCAATTTGCCTCCAGAAGAGTACCGAAATCCCAGGCGCGCTAGCAGTCTTAATTCGCCTTCCGAAGAGTACCGAAATCCCCGGGGCGCTAGCAGTCTCAATTCGCCTCCCGAAGAGTACCGAAATCCCAGGCGCGCTACCAGTCTCAATTCGCCTCTCGAAGAGTACCGAAATCCCCGGGGCACTACCAGTCTCAATTCGCCTCCTGAAGAATACCTAAATCCGTTTGAAGTAAGGTTTCGACGTGGAAGCGATCGCGGCAGCTCAAGTCGATTCAGCTCCTTTTCAAGCGAGTGTTCAAGTCAACGAAGCGACGCCGCCTGTTCCCGAGGCACTGTAGTGGGGACTACTTTCCAACTCCAAACCCCCCGTAGCGATGACGGCTTCGCGTCCGGTGGCAGTCAATTCAATTCACCCTCGAACGACTCCGATTTTGACTTTGGAAGATGGAACCGAAACTGTCATGACCCGTCGAGAAGCGTCGACCGTGACGATCTATTCGAAATTAACCGAAAGAAAAAGATGGAAGCCGCTATTGAACAGTATCATAGAGAAAGGGAACAACAAAGAATGAAACAGGCAGCTGTCGTTTCTACGGTCAATCGTACAGGTCTATACAGTTGGAAGGACGAATTCTCTCGTTTGCAGTCAGACCGAAACACTCAAGGTGCTCGTGCTGAGAGCACAAATAGAAGCAGTGTAACCTGGTACGACAAAAAAACTTGGACCTCTGAACAGCTCGCATGTAGTTCTACTGTTGATAAAAATAGGCAAGCTCGAGAAAACATATCAATAGATGAGAATGAACCCTGGGTTAACAGCAGCAGAAGGAACGAAGAAAGGAGAAATGAAGCGCTTGACTTTTCTCTGCCAACACACTTACTGCCTTCAAATTTGTTGTCAGAGATTTCAGAGTCACCGCCTCCATCAACCAATCCATCTAGTGAACATCGAAACGATGAATTCGATGCTTTACAATTAGAAGCGACAGCCAAAGCCTTTAGCATAGTTAGTCTCGCAGAAAAAATTAAAGAGATGAATAAAATTTACCTAGAGCCGTCTAGGACAACATCAGCACAGGAATTTAGTCAACCTGTATGGAGAACTCCAGACCAGGAACATAATGACGAATTGCCATTAAAAATGGTAAACGATGTCCTTAATTCAGAAAGTTGTGGATCAGATACAGCTACACAGATTTCTCAAAACTGTCCTTTAGAAAGAGTCGCACATGTTTCACCCGCAAATAGGTATTTAAATATAGGACGTAATTATTCTTATCAAAGTGAGTTAAGACTGGATATGCCTTTGCAAGAAGAACTGTGGCGGCCACAGGCTATTAAATCAGAAGTTGAAACGAGTAAACTTTCGAGTGACATCTCTGTTCGAACTCCAGGTCAGTTACCGCATCATTCCGGCAACTTGTTGCAAGTCGAATTATTTTGCAGTCAATATGGCAATAATGGCGGTTCGAGTAATGATTCCGGACTACAAGATATAGGCATGATTCAACCAACAGTATCTAATGAACGCGAA
Source organism: Noctuana lactifera (assembly GCA_018231305.1). Classification (NCBI taxonomy): domain Eukaryota; kingdom Metazoa; phylum Arthropoda; class Insecta; order Lepidoptera; family Hesperiidae; genus Noctuana; species Noctuana lactifera. The sequence continues at coordinate 6,777 of DWAV01001248.1, forward strand.
AATATCAACGCAAATCAAAATCAACATACAGAATTATCTCATAATATAAGTGTTGATGAAAGTTTAAGTAAACTCCTTCCTTATTGGTTGGCAAACGAAATGAATTTACTAAAAACAGATTCTGAGGAAGAATCGGCCGCTCACAGTCTTAATAGGAAAGATAAAACTAAACAAAGAGTGCTTAGTGATACAGTGTCAAAACAGAAATCTCTAAATGTCACACATAATGATTCGATTGAATCAATTTGGGACAAAGAAGTGTTGATAAGAAATAACAAGAGACGAGAATATACACAGACAAAAGAAATGTTTAGAAAACTTATTAATGATATTAAGGAACAAGAAAGTAAAAGTACTGAACTCAAAAATAAAAGAATGAATGAAAGTGAGAGCAGAGTAGGATTTAAATATAATGAAAATCAAGAAAAAAGTGAAGCAAACGCAAATGTAGAACATGTAATACGAGTAAAGTCGCGGGATAACTCATATATCACACAAGACAGTACTGAAGTCAAAGATGAACCCTATGATCCAGACAAATTTTGTTGGAAAGAAGACATAAAAGCAGAAACTTTTCATAGTGTCATTTCAAGGGATCAAGTTACGTCTGATAATAATACAGTAATGCCGATAGGAAATGTTTGCAATGAAAAACAATCAGCTGAAACAGATCAGGATAGCAATGTTGATAGCACAACTGAAGAAGCAACTAAAACTGTAATACTGTCACCTGACGACGACAGAACGCAAGTTAAAACGACAAAAACAAAAAAATCTAGTAATGCGACCAAAGTTGACGTTAAGACCAAAAAAAAGGACAAAGTAGAAACAACTGTTACAACGCAACAGAAACAGAAACCGGTGAGCATTAACAAAGGAAAAAAGAAAAAGAAACCAAACAACAAATGAGGGAGCACGTTAGAGTTAAGGTCGTTGTGATAAAACTATTGGCGAGACTCGGCGAGAGGCGTTGTGATATAATATTATTATGTAAATAATCTATAAAATAGGGGTTTAACATCACGAAGCTTTGTTGTCCACCAACCTGCACTTTGCCAGCACAGTGGACTGTGGCCTAAACCCTTCATCTGAGAAGCGATCCGCGTCCAGTAGTGAATGGGGAAGTGATGGGTTGATGAAGCTTTTAGTGGAACTGAGGAAATAGATTTCTGTAACCAAAAATAAGCCTTGGAAATAAGCAAGTCAGAAAATTTCACTGCCTTGACGACCACATCCAAATGCTAATGCGTGGAGATGTTATAAGTTTTTTAAATATTATGACAACTATATAATAAACTTGTTGAACAAACAAACAAATAAATATATAGTATTTTAAAAAACATCAGTGGGTTTTACTTAAATCTCTGGTATATTGGTCGGGGTAAAATTTGAAACTTTTTGAAATAATGGCAACCTGATAAAATATTTGTATGAGTGTACATAATAATTAATAATGATATATAAATGAATATGTAATTTTTATCCTTTGCAAACATGACTAACTTAAGCGGAATGAAAAAAATATTTTTTTTACTTTACAGTATTAAGTCTTATCCAAAGTTCCAATAATAATAATTATGTCTACCTACTTGGTTAATGTATGTCCAATTTCTAAGACTAATTAATCCAAAAGTAAGTAAAGTTATTTAGGAGGATGTCCACTAGCTGATACTAAATTATCACTAGTAAAATAAGTTACCGTCTAAGATTGTTTTGTTTTAATTTTCGCTAATGACTTGCTTGAAATACACAAGTTTTTTCTCCGACAAGGAAATTGTTATTCTTACTGTCCCTTAAAGTCGGCCTAAGTTAAGTCGGTCTGATTGTGTTAAGACAGCGAATGAGTGCTTAATATGTATCGAAGGACATAGATAAGAACAGTAATGTATATTAACTTGAAAAGATTTTTATAATTACATAACTTATATTTGTTGTAGAGTTTTTATGATGAACGTTAATGTATGTTACTTTGAAGCATTTCGTTTTATATCATGTATTATACGATGGTAACACTTGGAATGTAAGAAATGTTTTTGTACGCATAACTGGTATAAAATATGTCGCATGCCCAATTTTAATATGATATTTTGTCGTGTGTATCAAAGCACGCGTGGGCTAAAGATGTTCCAGATAACCTTTATATGTGTTTAGTGTTACAATTTATCTGCAACAGCTAAGTACCATAAGGCAAATGTAATATCACTGGCCTGTCCATATAGGTACTTATCTTTTTAATCCTAGGTAACTGTAATTTTTTGACAAGATTTGACTCAGTTGCAAAAATCCTATTATTATCTGTGGAAATTCTTAGATATTTTTTTAATAAATATTCACTGGATACCAATATTTAACTTAAATGTATTGAGTAATATTTGTTAGTAGTTAAAGTACTTGTATGTAATGTAAGTACATGCGACATACTAGCTATTTGCAACAAATGTGTTGCCAGTGTGAGGGAGATATGGGAATGGGAAGTAGATTTAAGATGAAAAATTATAAATACATTTTATATGTATTTGGTTTCAATTTTAATAAATATTTAAGGAGACTTAAGGTTGAATTTTAATGTTTATTTTGTGAAGTGGATTTTGCAATCCGGTTTGAATCTATTCGATTCATGTTCGAGATAAAGATCTATTACTTATAATAATTAAGTAATATATTGGTATAGTGTTATAAAACAGCCAATTTGATGTTAGCTGGACACTAAGTATGAACCACGGAAACAAGATACAATAAAAGAGAATAGGAGCATTTCTTGTCATCTTTTCTGTCTGTCAGTTCCACGGTCTCAACTAATTACTCAATTTGATGTCGTGATCTACCGTTAATGCATATATAAACATCTATTTGCTAGTTTGCATACCACTAATAGGTATGTGTTGCCATATTACGTGCAATTATATGATTTTTAAGCACGATGGCATAGTATTAATGTAGTTAATAAATAATTTTATTAATAAGCAGATTTTATCTCACGTAAGTATGTATACACACAACCGTGTGCTCTAATGAAGTATAAAATATCCTGTTAGTAATAAGAAACAAAGATACATTCGTCGTAATATTTCTTGTACCAAAGAATGTGTCTGAGGCGTTTTCAGAAGCACACGGATTTCGTTGCGCATTTGCGTTTTAAATAAAAGTACGTTTGACAGTACTTTAATGTTTTCTGAAATGAAACCTCTGGATGAGCATTTTATGGTCGGGAGGACGGAACGAAACTCGTATTGATGAGAACGCCCATTTTATTGTATTCCTCGGTGTTAAATGTAAGTGTTAGGAACAGGTGGATTGTTTAACGCTTGATTTGTTTTTATGGTTTTGCTCATTTGGTCGGATTGACGACGGTTAGTCTTTTAGTTGTAATGTGTAACTTAATACTGTCCAACACAACAGTAGTGCTATGGCTGCCGGCGCCGGCGTGTCGCCAACCAGCACGAAGGTTGGGAGTGAGAGTAACTTTGTTTGAAAAGTGAAAGAAAAAGTATTTATTTTAAAAATAAAAAAATTTGGAAATGAATTTTAAATTCAAATGTTACTGGTATAACATAGAATATTTATTGAACTTATGCGGAGTTCTTGATACTTAAATAGGTGGGTGTGCATTTTTTATGGTTTTAAATATTATTTTGTCAGTTATTTTTTTATTTGTTGCCATTACATAAGTTAAGAATCGTGTATTTTTTGCTATGTTATACCTGTATGTTGCTATAAAATTTCTAACGGCATTTCTTTTAGTATTCCTGTAATGGTATTGGTGTACATTTATTATCTTAGCATTTCTGCCGTTACAACCACACTGCTAACGAACCAAAACGGGCATAATAAGCATAAACGGGCCAAAACATTTTTTTAAAAAAGAATAATTTAATTGCATTTATTATGTGTATCATTTTTTTTTTAATTTTAATGTCATCGCATCCACAATTTTTCGTTATAAATAAAATTAATAATACTTTTTTCTCCTGGCTAATAAAATTCGCAAAAGAACGATAGAATCGTGATTAAGTGTGAGTGATATACAAACGGACAGCAGCGTGGCAGCCATTATTATATTATTATTTTTCGTCCCTGTGTGTTGTCAGAAATTTTGTGCGTGAAAGATGTATGCATAAATAAATAACGCTTCACACTCAGCCCCACACTAGGATTCCCTGTGTCGTGGGTGCCATGGACACACAAACACCCAGACCAAAAACAGAAATCTAAATTCATCATTTAAATTTGTGCCCCGCGTTTCCATTGAAATTGTTGGCTACTATCTGTGTTTTAATTAATTCTTTGGTGGTCTGGATCTTCACTTACATGTTGAGACGTTTTTGTTAGCAATACGTAATGATAACAAATACTATTTGTAACTTTAAAACATTTAATTTTGTCAAAGACTGAATAAATACATGTAAATGTTTTTCTTTGAGATTACCTCATGTTTATGGCGCACGTAGATGTAAGTCGCAATGCCCCGAGTACGAATGTATATAAAAGCCGACTTGCGGAACCCTATTAAGTATTTTTGACGCAACGCTGTTTTGTACAAATTTAAATTTTTCCAACAGTATTTGTACCATTTATTTTACCTCGTATGTACAGATACCGAATTACGAACTTCGATTAATAAATTAATGAATACACGACATTTTGTAGTTTTATTTGTAATAGAAATCCGATTGTGTTAGTAAAGTAACGTACCTAAATAAAACGAAACATTGCTTACAAAAGAAATTTGTCCAAATAAAATACATTTCAATATTAAAATATCTTTTTTAATTTCCAAAAGTCTGTACAAATATTAAATCTAGTAATTGTATTTTAAACAATGTTGATTCTCTTACGTTTTTAATCTTTTGTGGATATTGTGCACATCCCTTCAGAACTAGATGTAGGTGCTCATGGATAAAAGGCTATTATTTTTCACGAATTATATTCCTTGAGCAGACGAAACAGCTGGTGAAGTCGGCATACACCACCGAGTGCTGGGACTACAGAGGCAGTTCCCCTTGCTGGTCCTGCTGCTGCTGGCGCGCGCGCTCGCGCTCGGTGAGCTGCTGCAGCGTGAGCAGCGCGACGCCGAGCTGGTCCTCGCGCGTGAAGGGCTGCGCCATCTGCCGCAGCCACCGCTTGCAGATCTGGAACCAAACCCGCCGCCCTATTTATTGCACTGCTCCAAATTTCTAAATATTCAATTTATTTATAATTTTTTTTATTTAATCACAAACTATAAAAGAAATATTGTACACAGGCACTGCTTATTTCAGCAGATTTTCTTTTTTTTGTATCGCTCTTAGGGACTACAAAGGCTCTCTTGTGTAGGTGTGTGGGTGTGTGCGGAAAGTAATCTACCTTTCTACACAATGTTTAAAATGAATGTGTTTTCTTAAAAGACATATAATAATATAGAGTAGATGATAAGATAAGAGAAGAGAGTACCTGCACAGCCTCCTCGGTGCTGAGGTTGCAGAGGGAGTCCTTGAGGTGGTCCTGTATCCAGCGCGGCAGCTTGCCCCGCTTGTCGGCGCGGCTGAACCGCTTGTCCGCGAACACCATTATGCCGTAGTCCGTCTTGCCCCTGAATTGTACACATTATTTTAGAAATCGATTAATAATAATGATTGTGAAATTTTCTACTACACACACCACGCCAACGCATTCAAATAAAATAAATTGACGATTCTGACCGGTAAACATTATTAAATTAAATATTTAGTAAAATCTTATTGAACAGACGCAACGACAAGGATCATTCTGTAGATTTTCCGTGCATAGTACCAATGACCCTATAACTCGATGCATAGAACGTTTTAGTGGGGTATTTGACACTACTCACAATTAATTCTAAAAGATTGTTTATATAAAAGTGAACAATAAAAAATGTCTAAAATTTGAATTTGATTCACATTGTTTATTAAATTCTATTTTTATCTGTCAACTGTCACATTTTGACAGCTCAATAAAAGTATCACATTTGACTTGCTTGTCAAATACCCCATTCATTCATTCTTCAGTCATTTTATTTCGAATCATTATGTACTTTACTTTGAATTAATATAATATTCACGAATCAATCCATAAAATTGGGGGGTATTGGTAAGTATTGAAGGCATAAATTATTGCGTAATATTAAATTTAAACGCATGATTTTAAAACGAGTGTACCTGAGGACTCTGCCGACGCACTGGGCCGCGTGGCGCATGGCGTCAAACGTCAGGAAGTCGTTCTCACGGATCTGCAATACGTAAACACGTTATATTAACATTCATTAAAAACAGTTAATAGTTAAAAAAAATATTAAAATCAAATTGCGCTCGACTGAAAGAACTAGTGAGTACATTAAATTTGTTCATTATCATTTGATATTGCCTTCAACCCTTTTTATGTCCCACTGCTGGGCACGGGTCCCTACAACCGGGGAAGACCTGGTCCGTACTCCACCTGCTCCAGTGCGGATCGATGGTGATATGGGTTAGCGGCCAACCCGTGTCGGATATTTCAATCCGGTGTTATCTATCAATAACAACCGGGACCGACCTCCGAAGTAAGTTAACGCGCATGAAGTTAGCCACCAGCGGTCGCCTATCCGAGTACCGACCGCGGCCGACGTTGCGTAACACAACAGTAGCGGGGCTGCGCGAAGCACATGTGGAGCAGCTGGAGATAGAGAGGCACCTGGCACCTGGAACTGGTCGCGCAGGTAGTCGAGGCGCGCCTTGAGGATGCGGCTCTGCGTGAACACGTAGGGGATGCCGAACATGAGCACGGCGCGGCCCAGGTGGTGGTCGAAGTCCACGCCCTCCGACACCTTGCCGCGCGCCACCGACAACAGCACGGCGCCGCGCCCGCTCTCGCACGCCTGACACGCACGTCTTATCAGTTATCACCAGGACAATGTCTACACAGGTAACATAGGGCCCGGCGGTGATCAATTCACAGTGAGCTAAAAAAGGCAACTTCATCTTTCAACATTTTTTATTCATCATAAGGTGTTTGTATACACTGCTCTGGATCGGCTTTAGCGCGCTCTTGGCTAAGGCAGGCCTGAAGGAAAAAGCCGCCAGAAAAAACTCTCGACTGTCCTTAAAAATCAAGTATATTATATTGTGTCAAAACAATTAAGATTTTTAATACTTGCATAAAATACATCAAATTACTAATTTTATTTTGGGAAGTTTAACAATTTTGAATGGTATTTAATTTGAAGTGAACGGGCTCGCAATCTTACAGTTTATATACGAGTATATATTAGCGACCAGCCCCGGCTTCGCACGGGTGCAATGCTGATACTAAATACATTACAGAAAAACTGTAAACGTTTATACATATAAACCTTCCTCTTCAATCACTCTGTCTATTTAAAAAAACCACATCAAAATCCGTTGCGTAGTTTTAAAGATTTAAGCATACATAGGGATATAGGGACAGAGAAAGC
>DWAV01001249.1:0-14199 GCA_018231305.1 Noctuana lactifera
GGACGCCGGACGCCGGACGCCGGACGCCGGACGCCGGACGCCGGACGCCGGACGCCGGACGCCGGACGCCGGACGCCGGACGCCGGACGCCGGACGCCGGACGCCGGACGCCGGACGCCGGACGCCGGACGCCGGACGCCGGACGCCGGACGCCGGACGCCGGACGCCGGACGCCGGACGCCGGACGCCGGACGCCGGACGCCGGACGCCGGACGCCGGACGCCAGACGCCGGCCGGAGCCTCGCGGAAACTGCGTCTATGCCAGTATGCTAGTTGCTAGTTATGAAATTCTCAGCTTTTAACTTTGATGATATTTAACTATTATTACTGAGAACACTATAATAATGTAGCTTATTTATAGTCATACAATAAAACATTTAAGAAACAATTTACCTACTTCGTAGTATCTTCTCTACTACTACTACTATGTACTACTAAACTATCGAGATCGTATTCTCACTGTATTATTAAAAATATAAAATGTATACAAAAATAAATAGGTACAGCCGCAAAACCTTCCTTCGACCTCCATGACCGTCTTTGTATGGAATTTTAACAAGTCTGGAAGCTGATATTAAGGTGACTTTAAATAATTGGAGTGAAAAATTCCTAATTAGAATTTTGGCTGAGAGATAAATGTGGATTAATTCTACTACACTTAATGAATTATATAAATATTTAGATGCTTAATAAATCTATGTCAATATTCATATTATAAAATAAAGGCCCCGTCGCGTCAGTTGTCTGTCTGTCTGAACTCGGTAAACTTATGAATAAGAGTAGGTAAACTATCAAACAGATTTTTATACGGTTTTCACCAATGGACGGAGAGATTCCAGTCAAGGTTCATTGATCCAGTGATACAGTAAAACATATCATAATTTTTTAACAATAAGTTTTTTATGTAGTTTTTACCTCTTTTTATTTTACTGTCCACACACTTGCCTGTGTAATTTACCGATCATTCAATTTTTGCTGAAAAAATATTTTTAGTAGAATACACACTTTAAGCGTTTTAAACGGAAGCAAAAAAAAACCCAGCACGATAAAAGTAACGTGTGTCATTTGAGCGGAATCCGCAGCAGCCGCCCGCGTATCTCTTCTGTCCATTAAACATTTTATTTCCTTGCAAATAAAATGTCCATAAAATCTTTTCGCGTTTCTTCTCAATGCATACCGACATTACCGACCCTGTTAAAATAATTATGGGTCGCCTTTAATTTTTATTACATATTTTCAATTGGATTTGAGGTGATAATGTTCCTTTAGGACTCTTAAATTAGAGTCTGTGCCAGACACACGGTTGGCACAGACTCCAAATAAATTACAAATTATTGAAGTTGCCAACTATTAAATAATTCTTCCTTTTTTTACTTTATAATTTTATATTAGATATTATTATACAAAGAAGAAACGTCGTGTTTCCGTAATCGAGAAATAAAATATGCAACACTTATTTTTCTTATTTATTTATAAAATCAACATAAATGTTATCTTTACTCCCCGTAGGACGTAGTGGCCGTACCACCTGCAATCTCGTGCTAAAAATACCTGCCTCTGATACATAATATCTGAGACTCATTTCGCGTTAAAGTGGATTAAAAGCGATTTAATATCCGAGGCAAGACGCATCATTCAATAGCAATCTGATCTTTGTGTGATGGATCGTGTTACGTTCAAGTAACTACTTACTGCAACTTTTTGTACTGTATTTTATTTGCTCCGGCGCACTCGTTGTACAAGTGACTCTTTTAAAGTACGAAAAGAAATTGGTACACGCATTTTTTCATGCCTTTTTTATAATCTATACTTATTATAATAAATGTGTAGAGAGGTCAATTCTGTACATGAAATATGTTTCCAAAATAACTATCAGGAGGTGATTAGGGAACGACACTGATAGTAGATACCTACCTAATAAAATAACTGATAATAATTAATTTAATGTTTATGGTCACACTAACATTACGTGCTTGGTTAATACGACAGCTTGTGACAGCAGAGGTTGACACTGCCAGATACAATCTAATTTAAATTATGTACCTAGTACGTGAATGGTACCTCTGAATGACGCCATATTATAATCATTGTGATGAGGCATTCACTGTACGAGTAATTTCAATCTTCAAAGTTATAATATTTATATTATTGTTTCACTGTGTCAACCATAAATTATTATACACTGACTTTGCGTTCGATTGCATCTAGTTTTTTAGTGATCAAAGCATGGTTGTACATAAAAACTGGCTCAGCCTCATACATTAGTGGGTGGTCTCTGAGATTTTGGTGCATCGCTAATCTGGAACTTTTACAGCCGATAGCAGAAGCACATTAAGATATGTTTAATGGAGCATAACATTCTAATAAAATGTAAGATGGCAAAACCCTAACCTCAAGTGTATTTTATAGTTTATAAATGTTATTCGCAGCTCGCAGCCTATATTCAGTGTAAAAATTTAAGACCCGATTAAAATTTACGACGTATGAGTTATAAGAAACAGCTATATTATGTACAATTGTACACATTATTATTTAAAAGGTTGAATTAAAAGAAACTCATATAGAATAGGATTAAGGTAAAAAGTACACTGTTGTATTATGCTGCTGACCTATGTATTTAGTTACCCAAAAACTGTTAAACAAGATTGTGAATAGGATTTATATATTGTTCTGTAATGAAGCTCAGTATTTATTATCCTATTAGGTACCTACTCTTTTAGGTATCTATAAAATTTGTATAGTCATGTAAATAGTAACGAAAAACAATATTTATTACAATATGTATTAAATTAGACATTATATTTGTTTAGATTATGTCGGCTAGCTGGTAGCTGGTATTTATTAAAGCCAGAGTGTTTCTATTTCATAGCATTTATTAAATATTCTGATCACATTCTTACGTAATTGAGTAGAGAAGAAGGGACGTGCCCTGAAGTATGCTCAACAGGAATTTAATATACCAGTAAAAACGGTTTCTATATTATATAATTAATATAAACTTGTACGGACCAAATGAAAATGAAATGAGCTTATGGTCTGTATGAGCAGCTAAATTACTTTCTTATTTTTCTTAAATATATAAAAAGAAATATTCATCTCAAGATCAAATGCTTATGTTGAGATGTTTTTATGGTCCACTGCTGGACAAGGGTTTTTTCCCAAAACCTCGAGCAAACTATACCACGCTGGTTCACTCGTTATTAGTGATCGAAGGAAAGTGCTCATAAAATGTGCTAGTGGCGGTCACCTACCGGAGTTTTGACCGCGTCAGAGGTTGCTTAATTTGCTTGTGGGATCGCTTGCGATCTATAGTACCTACCTACCAATAGGTACCTACAGCGGATCTATCCCTGTTCGTTGAGTAGTAAGTAGAAAACCTCAAACATATGTAAATGTTAAAAAACTTAATTTATTGAACTTTTATGTGGCTACTAAATACTTATCTACAGTCACATGTTTGTATAGCCTCATTACTCTTAGAAGCTCACTAAAGCGTTTATTAATTAAGCCTAGAGTCGGTGTTAATAAGGCTCGTCTCATAAATATATAAGCGTTAAATGTTCTAAGGCATTTGAGATTCAATTAATTGGTGCGAACTAAAGTACTGCGAGCGAGGACGGATGCACTTCTATATAAATACTTTTCAAACTTTGAGATTCTGCATTTGTTGTTAATGTACAAGGGTTCTAAGTGATAAGATCCTGGTAGCTCTTGGGACTCTGTCGCCTTATGCATCGTGAGGTGGTTGTGTAGGGCATGTTGTATAATGGTTTGCTGGTCAATCGCCGTGAATAGCCTAGCGATGACCACAAAAAGTGTGTGAGCGTGTTTTTTCGCAGTAACTCGACGCGTCTCACTTGACGCGTTATGGTGCTCGCTGAGAGGTTTATGAGGGAAACAGCGGACCCTTAATTGTCACCATTATAGCGGCGCGGTCATATCTCAGTGTTCGCGACCGTCGAGCCGATATATTGCAGGTCAGTCGTGGACGTTTGCACTGTAATGAAGTCCTCGCTTATGTATGACTGTTGTTTATGGTGTAATACAAAATGTCTTACGTCTTTTCACAGCGGGTTGGCGAAGACGAGCTGATTAAAGCGGAGGTCCCGGTTCAGTTAAGTTTATTCTGTAATCTGTGTTCGCGATAATTGCCGTACAGAAAAATTGTCGTGTCTCGGTATTTATAATGTTTTATAAACTAACAATGTAACTCGTAATGTCGATAATATACACTAGTTCGCGCTCTTGGCCGGATATAGTAGAAGAGATGCCTACTATCTACTCGTAGTAGCGTAAGATACCATTTCTCGCATTTTTTACAAAACAATTAAATGGAATTTCAGGTTTCCACGACCAGCTAAGGTTTATTTTTATAATGTTAAACTGCCATCGATTTTATCTTTGCATATTTAAAGAGTTGCAAATAAAACTTGTAGAAAAATACTGTTTAAGCCGTGGAAGACGCAAGGACACCCACGTCGGCGGCGGCTCAAAGGAGCTAATTACGTATAATTGCAGCTAATTGGCTTGTAATATCAAGTAAACGAATGCCTCAGTCGCCGTATATCATCTCGACGATATGGCATTTCGTTTATTTCGAAGGGATCGTTGATTGGCGAGTGTTAATTGCCTTTTTCTAGAGTCTGAAGTGCTTCTGTGCTTGTGTAGTGTTTCAAATTGAAAGTTGGACAACGGACAGAGTAGGTACATAGCTGGTACCTTTTCAACTAGTGAAGGTTAGCCATCAGCTCATTGCAGTTTTAGTTCTTTGTTTTTAACATGCGTGTCCCATTCGCGGCTTGCAGTCTTAATGTGTAATATTACATGCATGGGTGGTAATAGAAAATCATGTACTGGAGTCGAGAGCTTATTGGCCCGAGGGGATGACATGACAAGGTTCGAGGGTCTATTCTCTACACACTAAGCTCGTAGTTACGATCGAAGTTTAGTGCGTTTGCTACTTTGCTCCACTTAAGTTACGGGCATTGGTCTTAATTGGGATCAACAAATCGTTGATCGATTTGTTAATCCATTGATAGATCGATTGATCGGTGCTTATTAACAACTATACTGTTTACAATGCGTTGGTCACGCCTCGGGTTAGTGGCAAAACCAACGTGGATGAACATGAACGTGAATCCCAAAAATAGTAGACCTTTAACAGAATTATTTATTTATTATTATTATTCGAGAGTAGACCTCCAGGTTTGTGCCTAGCGTGGCTAATGTGGCTAATGTGGCTAACGTGGCTATTAGGCAATGAAGACTAATGACTGAAGAGCACGGCGAGGCGGCTGTGTCTCATGTCCACTTATGAGAACAACAATTTAGTCTTCAGGACGACCTATTAAAAGTTGTAAAGTCTAGTCTATTCATCTACAATGTACTAGCTAAAAAGTAATTTTACTTATTCAATGATTAAAACCTCATTAAAATCAATAACATCACCAGAATAAAGCAAATTAATAACAGTGTTCCTGTCTAATCAACCGAGTTGCAACGCACGTGGTGCCGACATGATAATCGAGCCAATTTATAAGTCATAAATTACTTATGGCATAATATTATTAATCAATTACCTACAAGCTACAAGTGAGTGTATTGAATATTTTGATCGCTTTATAAATTGTCCGGGCGATGTCGGTCGGGTTCTCACATTACAACCCGTAAAGATGTTGCTTCAAACGGATGTGTGTAATTATGGATATCGACGTAAACGCTGGTCAAGTCTCTCATTTTGTGTTTAAAGTATTGGCGGACCACGCGGGGTGGTCATACGCACAACTCCTTTTGTGGTCATCGTTATTATTGTTGAGGACCAAGAGAACTTACCAGTGGAAGTGTGTTGAACAACAACCTTTTATATCTCGAACATTTTACATTAGGTATGTTTGCGCAGGATTAGTAATTCGGGCAATTCGCACAATATATTTATAAATTGAAGCCTATGTGTTATTCTGATGTATAAGATTTATTATTGTAAAGTTTCATTAAAATCCATTTAGTAGTTTTTACGTGAAAGAGGTAAACAAACATCCATCCATCGTGAAAGAGTAACAAACATCCATCCATCCATTAATACTTACAAACTTTCGCGTTTATGATATTAAGTAGCATACTGCTGTGAGTACTGTGATCTGTGACCAATGTTTTAGTTGTGAGCGTCCTCTCCGTGCCTGTGTTTCTCGAAGTGAGTACTATTTTTGCGTGCAAAAACATGTACGTTATAGCTCATTAGTAAGGATAAGCTATCCTGGACAACAAATCAGTGAGTGCAGACGCGCCATACGTTGGGAGGTCAGCCATGGGCCGCGGAGCCCGCCGTGCATCATTGGCATGGCTCTGCAAATGAGACCACCTGCAGTCATGATGCATTGTAATTGCGTAGCTATTCCTGAACTAGCATACTTGGACTATTTCCTATTGAAGCTAAGTTTTACCGTATTTCGCGCTGTTGTAGAAGGATCTATACATGCTTAAATAGATATTATTATCACAAAGTAAGTTCTTTAAATGCGGTGCAGCGTATATACCTAAATTACAGAATTTGGAAACTTTTTTCTGGTAGTTTTCTCGTTTAGCAAGCGGAACCAAAAATTTGCACGTATTAAGGTCTGCTATGTGTAAAAGCAATCCATTATTATCAGGCCTAACATAAGGGTTAAAAACATAATTAGCTTATATTATATCAATAGATGATCTATTCCTTTCTAGACATAGGTATTGGCTGCAAATATTATTATTAGCGTAAACTCTTCGCATACGGACTGCAATGCCTTTATCACTTGTCTTATTTAAAAAGGTGCGAGTTTTTTAACTAATTCATAAGTTGTAAAGACTGTTTAATAATGGAGAGTGTGCCCATCACCGGTGGCGAGCGGCGAGTGTGTCCGCTTCAGTTGGCCGCTATTTTTATTGTCACTTTAATGACCACCTCGCCAAATTCACTTGCAGTTAGAAATGCTGGGGACAGGTCTTGAATGTGTGTGATGTTGCCGCCTTTGTCAGGTAAGCATATTTGTAAAATATTTTTAGTAGAAAGAAGAAAAACAACTTTAGAAAAACAATTTTCTCTCAGAATGGATTTTCAATCTAGTTAGGTATACTACCAACATTTTGTTTTCATTGTTCGGTAAATTATAAATGATTTTATGGAGAGCTATTGAGGTAGAGTTCGTAGTCACGTATAGAGCGGTGTGACTAATTCTGGTAGCGTGCATCAGATTCACACCTCACGCTCTCAGATAAATTATTTAACCAATTAATTAGCCCTCGCGTGGGCGTGGGCTCCACGGAGCTGTAGCCGGTCTCTATTGTGTATTTATAGAATACGAGCCGTGGTGATAATCTTTTAAATAACGAAGCAACTTATAAGAAGTATTATCGCATTCCATGAAATGTTTTATAAGAATTTTTTGGATAAAGATATTGAATGTTATTGTTTGAAATAGTAATACCGAATAGGAAAGTTTTACTTTTCAAATGTGATTTCAAAATTTGAGTAACGCTTTTGAGTGGCAATTGTATCAAGAGTAATTATGACAATGGAGTTTGTTAAGAATTTAGCGGCCTTTTAACCACGAGTTATCTTCACTAATTAGTAGAAACACTGAAAAAGTGTAATAAATCAAACATTCAATTAAAACGCTTAAGTGCCTGCTTCAAATTATGTAGTTACCTAAAGATCTTATCATAATTTGCACTGGACTTGGTCATTTTGTTTACTAATCAAGTCACATGTTACTGTAATGTGCGCCTCATGCCACTGCGTTAGAGTAAGTTTTTAAATGGCTTTATTAGATCTAGTCTGCAAAGAAAAGATTTAATTTAGTACGCTTAAGATGTTAGACGTTGTTTTGTAATAAGTAATAAACGTTAATTAGATGTGGAGTGCACTGTCAATTATCACTGTACATAAATAAGGCTACCGACAAAATGATCTTTTATTTCATTTTAATGAGCCCGGCTAGTCCGGCTACGAGTATTTAAATACTTAGTACAAAAAGGAAGCAAAATTTAAATAGATTATATGTTATTACGGAGCAGTTAATGTAATAAGTGAATGCTTTGGATGTCGCAATTATGACCATTACATTAAATTGTAAATAGCAATTAAAAGTAGAGTTATTTTAAGTAAAGTAAAATGAAAACCGATTTCAAGTTAAAAGTAAGAAATGATTAAATTTGTCAGCTAGTTGATCAATCGTCTGAAGGTGCGCTTTGGTCTCCTATGTATTACTCTCATACACACAGCAGAAAGCCGCGTCAGGAAATTCTAAGTGCTTTAGTCTATTTCTATTTTCTTACCGCATAATATTTTCTTATTAGAATGTTCAGGTTTGTTCGTGATAAATTTACCCGGCAATATAATTACCTTGTGTTATTAGATAAATTATAGTGTGTCCGTCGGACGCGCTCGCGACTGATGTCTTTCCTACGCTCCGTGAATATTTTTCACGTTTAATTTATATATATTTATTTTATAATTGCAGACATTTACGATAAATGGCTGCAACTATTTATGATGCGCAATATTTTATCATTAGAGCTTTCCTGATGCTCTATGTACACATTTTTATCCGACCTCAAAGAGGAGGAGGTTCTCAATTCGACTGATTTTTCTATGTTTGTTACCTCAAAACTTTCGACTGCGTGAACTGATTTTGATGATTCTTTTTTTATTTAAGAGCTGGTGTTTCCCGTGTGGTCCCTTTTAAATTATTATAGCTTGAAGTCGGGTTTTATGTTTATTTAAAAAAAATATAAAATTATATCTAATAGTCTACAAGGGCTGTTAATGTACCTATATTGGACATGGTGTAAACTTAATCTAGCCAACAGACCAACCGACCCACCATATTCTTCACTGTTCCGTGACTATAATAGAGGTAAGTCAGGATGTTTATACTTGTGTGAAAAAAGAAATGGAGATGAATACAGGTCTCACAAATCTCAAGATTTATCCGTAGTCCGTAGCTGCGAGGAAGCTCGTCAAACACATTACATAAGAGCGCACACCGCGTTTGTTTGTTTGTGTTGTATCTGGTTACGGTCTCGGCCCCAGCACGCTCGGGTGTCGGGTGTCGTGCGCGCTCCACTGCTGGCACTTAGGGGCCGACGAAATCACGGGACTCAAGATTAAGTTAAAGTATTTAGTTATGTTACTTGAAATTTTGGTAAAATGTTTGAGCTCTTAAAATTGACATACGTGATCAGTTCATTGCGCTTTTTGTGGAGTAAGTTGTGCAGGAATTGTATTCTGGGCATTGGGCAATTCCATACGCACCCATCTATTCTACATCAGACACTTTTAATTTAAAATTGTAGTACTTACACGGCGTAGTAGTCTATACTAATATTATAAAGAGGAAATATTTGATTGTTCGTTTGTTTCTTTCTTTGTTTGTTTGTATTGAAATTATTTTTGTATATGATAGCTACATTCATGTGGAAGGCTATAGGCTATCAAGCATTACGCTAAGTACTATTCTTAGCGCAGGTGAAACCGCGTGGCACAGCTAGTATATAATAAATAATATAGTGAAATTACACGGTGAAGTTGGTTTTAATGTCTGGATTATTCCTGTTATTGAAATACGCGTGATGGGAGGTGTAAACATAAAACGAATAATTAAACTAAACTCGAATAAAATATTAGCACATTAATAACCAATAACCGTTCGATATTCTAAGGTTATATCAGTGTAAACAACTATTTAAATTGTCATAATTATGGAAATGATGAAGTAATATTATATCCGTGAGTTTAAAACAGTCGAATATAAATCAATATCTATTTCCAAGTATATAGGTACCTAATATTAATTCATTGTTTTCGACGGAATGATAGAGCAAACTCGAGTAAAATTTATATCGTTGAGGGTGAGAAAAAAATTGTAAGCAAATTTACCGAATAGATTAACAATAGCAATTATTTACAAGAAAAATTATGAATGTTGAATGATGAATTATAATATTGAAGAAATCTTAAAAACATACTCCAGTTAAGTAGGTACGTAATATTTCTTACTTGCTGGATAAGTATGTTGTAGGTATGTGGGCCTTCCTCGGTTGTGGGGAGAGACCCGTGCCCAGCAGTGGGACATAAAAAGGGTTGAAGGCAAGTAATATTTATAGTTTACTAGCTGACCCCGCGAACTTCGTACCGCATATAACATAAAAAACTAAGGGGTGGAGCACCCTTATCATTTAAGGGTATGGAAAATAGATGTTGGCCGATTCTCAGACTTACTGAATACGCATATAAAATTTGGTAAAAATCGGTAAAGCCGTTTCGGAGGAGTACCTACGGTAACTAACATTGTGACATGGAAATTTTATATATATTAGATTAATATTAATGTTACTCTTTTTCTTGAGAAAAAGCTTTTAAATTGAACTTTGTCATTTATATTTATTTTTAAAACAACTATAATTATATTTGCAGTGGAGTATCGGCTGTGTCTGCCGCTTTAAAGTCTCATGTTTTTTGTGTGTGACATATTTCGGTGAAGCTCAGACACACCAGCAGGTCACATTGCATTCTTGTTTAACTAATTATTTCATTTATTTCGCCCGGACGAGCTTCTTGTAATTTTTAACGAAACTTGTTAGAACGCGCCGACAGTTTAACGTTATTTAGGGTCATATTTTGGTGTAAATAAGGTTCTAGGTATGGTTTTTTGTGGCAATTATTGTGCGTGTTCCAGAGTTAATAACTCTTGCATTATAATTTTATAAAATATATCTATTATATTCCGATTCCCTTTTCGGTATTCGTATTAAAACTGATACGAGTTGACATATCTTTACAGACATGTCTTATAGAAAATACCCGCAATATTTAGTAGTTATTATTATTAGTGTGATTGCTCTTAGTGTCAAGTGTGGCAACTGAAAGCATTGCACGAGCAATTAGTGCATTTGTCATTCGCCGCCGCTGCAACGTAGGCGTGCACCGGACTGAGTAATTGTTAACACTCGAGGCGATCTGAATTAGTTCCTAATGGCAGGGATCGCTACTAAATATGGACTTTGTCACTTAAATATGTTAAAAATATAATAATTTATTGTAGTTGCTAAAATCTATTTTAGGTGCCAAGTGTTACACGCAATCAAGAGGTGTATTAATAAGCTTATCAGCTGTGCCGATGCCGCGCTGCCGCTCTGAACCAGTTGGCGCGTTCCGCCATGTTCTTAACGTCAAGCTAAATGATTTATCGATTGTCGTGTATCGTACTAGTACATCCCGTTCGAGCTCCCGATTTGTGCTTGGAAGCCTTTATAAAAACTGTGTGTTTGCGTGTTTGACAAATCGTTTTGTTGATCAAATGCCTGATTAGGTGATGGTAAAAAATTACTGAAGGTGCGGTACCCGAGCTTTGGTTACGAGTTACGACTTATTGAGATATATTACGTGTTATGTATCATATCAAGCTTTGTGTTTTAATAAATTCCTATGCGTGCCTACCATACCTATAAGCTACTTTACTAAGTAAAAAATTAGGATAGGATTTACTATTAAGAAAATTAGGACTTTTTCTATTATTCATCTTCCTTTTTTAATTTTATTAATTTTTAATTATTCACTCAACGTATTAAGGTATCTATGTTTTACAGGATTTTTTATCGTTTATGAAGGCCATCTGATGTTAAGTGGTCACTGCAGCCCATGGACACTCACGTCTAACCTCAAATAAGACAGAAGACTTATCTGCGGTCGTACGTGGAGGCTTCGTTTCCAATATGAAAATACTCGTATGTTTCATTTTGACAATCTACTTTCTGTGCTTACACACTAATGTAGAACAATAAATAGTAGGTACAGAATACTTGTCTAGCTTTCTGGACCATATAAATTTTATAATCTGTAATCTTTGACACTTCTGTTATGGAATAAGTAACGAGCGTTTATGGAAGTTGTAGTGGCCGTCGCCGTTTCCAGTACGTTTCATCTATTTACGAGCACGAGGGTAACTTGATACTCCTGGCAATCTTCTGGGTTCAGTTACAGCGATTACCGCTATTTGTAACCTTAGAGCTTCATCGAGGCATTTCTCTTGATTGATGTAACCTCATAGGTCTCAGGGGCTGTCGCGGATGGCAGCGGACAGCTGGTCGCACGTCGGAATCATCTCATATCTTTATTATCCGTCACGCTTGGCTGCATATCCCAGTAGTAAGTAGTAATACCCTGAACTAAGTACTGCGACCAGTTGCTTAAGTTGTTACGTATGTTAAGTTTTCTATATCTCTTTTACTTGTTGAAACAAAAGTGCAAAAGGAACCATCAATGAATTTTTACAATGGATGTTAGTGGATATTGATCGTCGAATGTATGGTGTATGGCGAGACAAATAATAAAACTGAGAAGAACGCTTCGTTACTTTTACCAACTTTAAATAAGAGGAGATTTGCTTTTGCGTTTTTCTTTTAGGTAGATAGGTAGGCGTAGACCTTAAAATTGATATTACTTTTGAGTTTAAAGTCAGTTTTAACTTAACATTATAATAATGAATTGTATAAAATTCCGTATTAGAGTTGGAAAGAATAACATGATACCATTCTTACTTAAAAAATTAAAACCCAATAAGATATTTTAATATAATTTAGGTTTAAATTACTTACCACTCGTAACTATTCTTACAAGTAAGTAACTACTTTAATGAGTTGAAAGCACGAATTTCGTGAACGGAAACCGCAAACAGGTATGTACCGGGGTAAAAGGAATCGATTGCAGTAGGTACTTGTGGTTCGGAAGCTTGGCGCAGTTCTGTTGGCGGTCGGCGGCGTTGGCGCTATCTATCAGCGACTTCGTGAGATCGAGCTTTTGCGGCAAAGCTGCGCGGGCGCGGGCGCGGGGCGGGCAGTGCGCGCGCGACTCCCGTAACGGACCGACGTCTTCCGAGTCGCGCCGATCCTTGCCGAAAACCGCCAAAACCTCCCGCTCCTTCTGTGTGCTGTGCCCGTAAACGTGCTAGCGAGTGTTGTTGCAGTGCCAAGTGAAGTGGGTTTATTGCCAACTTAGTGCAGTGGATGGAGGTTCTCAGTGCTGCTGCGTTGACCGGGTGCAGGTTCGACGCCCGGTTGTGCATTCGTGTCGGATAAACGGTAATTATCGATTGTGAATTGTAGCAAGTGCGTTGCGAAAATCGCAGTTTACAAAGGAATGGGTACGCGCAAACTGGTTCAGCAATCGCCCGCCTAGCGGCCGCGATGCTTCAAACTTCAAATAATTGGACTCAGTTGGCGACTTTGCCCTTTAATTCCAATGTACAGATTCACGAAAACCCTTCGAAATCTTTCTTTTTATCTAAGCTAAGTTACTTTTTCTTTATGTTCTTTTTTTGAATTGCACCTAGGTAATACCTATTAGATACTTATTAGCACAAGCAAGAACATTTTATCACTCAGCATTCCAATTTTGAAATACCTAGTTGGTTGCGTTTTAGTTCCCAATCATCAGTTTTCTATCATCTCTAGGCACGAGATGGTCCGTGAGACCAAAGAATTTTCGTAAAGGTAACATGACATTCTGTATCTCCACACGCGATCGCCGTGTTCCCAGCCGTAGTCGAAAGGTCGAGATGCGATAATTAAACGAAAATCCACCATGAAATTGCTTTAAATACCTACCTAGTTAGGGTATTGTTAAAAATTAAATGGATTACCGACTCTACTCTAGGCAAGATATCTAGTTAATTGTATCAAGCTGAGTTTAGCCAAAATGTTATTCACGTTGTAAAGCTTTCAGGCTAGGTAGGTACGTACCCCTGCGTCCGGTTAAGCTGGCCAGTGCAGCCAACTGACACTAAGTCGATAAAAACACGTGCTTACTGAAGTGGAGCAATTAAATTCTAAAAATCAGATTAGTCTTCCGAAATTTGTAATGAAACGCCTATTTCACTGACTGACGGACTGACTGGCTGACTGACGACGATCAGCGCATATACCTAGCCTAAACCTATGGCTTAACACGATAGTCGATGTCGATGATGACTTATAGACAGACAGACAAAATGAACAAAATACTGTAGATAGTCGTCAAATGTGATCACAACTAGGTTTGAATAGGTAGGTAGTCGTCTTTGTCTTTTCTGAATAGGTACCTACCCCCCATTTTGCAATCTACTTGAGGCTCTATAGGCAATAAGCAATATTATAGCCGATCATAAACATGATTGAAAATATTATAATAAA
>DWAV01001250.1:0-14198 GCA_018231305.1 Noctuana lactifera
CTCGCCCCTTTAATCTATTAATGCGGTATTTAAAACAGTTAATTCAATATTATATGCGTAACGAACGTTTTCTGTAGTTATGTAGGTCCTTCGTAGGTAAACAATAATTCTGATAAATGGTTTTCATAAGTGAATTAATATGTGCGACTACGTTCTGGAACTAAATTCAATGTTGCCTCTCATTATCATTCAAAGAACGCAGACTCGACTCACTTTAGATCATTAATATGTTTTGTGCATAACGTACTCGTTGTCGCCTTGTAATATGTCCTCGTCCGTTCTAAAATTACACTTTCAAAAATATTTTGTCTCGCACTTTCTCTTTTCCTTGTCCATCCATTGTTATTTCTTGTCTTCGTAGGTACCTACGTACTCGTAGTAGGTACTTACCTTACATACTTTACTCAAAAACATAAAAATTAGGGTGTCAATTAACGCGCTTAGCACATTGCACACAGCACAAATGCTACGTCCATTACATGCACGCTTTATTGAATGTTACCTAAGTCGGCAATTTATTAATAAATCAGATGTTTACTAAATTAAAGTTATCAAAAAAACTGTGTAGAAAATACATCTTTATTTCCAATTTAAAAAGTTCGTTATTAAGTAGGCGTTTGTAAAGAATCCTTGCATACCATTGTAGTTGATGCTGTATAATTTTCAAATCATAAAATAGGTAATTTATGCGAAGACACTCATTCCAATTTCTCAAATTATATTAAAACGAGTAGAAAATTCACTGATACGCTCTCCATTATCTGGCAAATATAAAGCGTGCGTAAAATAAATTAAGGGAACCACGAAAATTTAATCGTTGCTGAAATAGCTTCGATCGTTATCGCGGTGCCGTACATACCGTCCGTACTCCCTCCCTCCTCGGAAGGCGGGCCTCGAGGGTCGGCCGTAAACCGGCACCTCTAGTGTATCGTAAGTGTTAATTACTTTTGTCACTCCGCAAGCGAGCGGTTAACAAATCATGTTGTTAGATAATACCGCAATTGAGGACCGTTTGGTGTCGGTTCACGGCTAATTGTTTACGTATTACATTAGTGTATTGTAGTCAGATTTACGTAAACGAACGGGAGGCGTGTCGTTTTTTTATCAGCTCCTTTAAAAGTTGCAAGGTTTCTTAGCTAACTTAGAAATGGTTCATTCGAAAACTCATTGAATGTCAGTTTTTTTTTCCATGACCCAAAAATATACGTACACGTATATTTTGTCTCACTGCATTAGAAGTTTTTTTACTGACGCGATATATTCATCACCCCCTTGCGTTTCTTGTTTACCTCGCATAAAGTTGTTGATATTATAAATTATTATGCCTTTAAGCGCTCTCTACTGTTAAATCGATAAGCGGCGTTTTTATAGCATCATTAACAAGCTGCGAGGGAACTGAAGCGATTTCAATCTGTGTAATCAATGCCGGAAGCGGTCCGCATGTTGAGTAAAATTTAATTGGTGCTCGTATATAAATTCTGCCCTATATCGTAGGTTAATATAGGTATGCATGCATTCATAAGGATGCAGTAATAACCGATGTTAGTATTCTACTATATATTTTTTATTTTTTTTAATCTAAATGATTCCTCAAGTTTTTCAAGCGTAAGTCTTAAAGTTGATATTGGTAATGAAAGATTTTACAAATAATGTACCTATGTCGTGTACCTAATAATAATATAATGAGTAAATAAACAACTGTATAAATAGTGTGCAATATAATACTTATGTTTAACGACCATTCCGGCACTTACCACTCGGCGTGGCAGGATGCACTTAGAGCTCTCGTTGGTGTCAGATTAGAATATTAAATGCACGTCTGTCTGTACCACGCTCTTATCCGTCTGAATGTATTAATGTATAACTAGCGACCCGCCCCGGCTTCGCATGGGTGCAATGCTGATACTAAATACACTACAGAAAAACTGTGAACGTTTATACATTATAAATCTTCTTCTTCAATCACTCTTATCTATAAAAAAAACGCATCAAAATTCGTTGCGTAGTTTTAAAGATTTAAGCATATATAGGGATATAGGGACAGAGAAAGCAACTTTGTTCTATACTATGTAGTGATGAGTAGGTACATATTACATGTATCTATTGATGTAATAATATATTTCGTTTTGAATTTCAATTTCACAGAAAATTTAAATTACGTCACTAACGGACGTTTCCGTATTCACTTTATGAAGAAATTATGCAAATTTATCAATCCCGATAAGTATGTTCCTGACTTTTCTATCTTTTATAGTTTAATCTGACACATGGGATCGCGTTATGAAGTAGATACTTTTAATTCAACGACCACAAATATAACGGTTTTGCTACTCTTGCAATAGTTTTCAAAAAAATAACGTAGAATGACATGAGATAAATTAAAATATACATACTTATAACACCAATATTAGCTTTCTCTTTCCGACAACAGTTCAATGCAATGACAATATTGGGTATAAATAAATTAAATCACAGTACACTTCATTGCAAAAACGCATTCATTTGGCTTATAAATGTATATAGGCGTAGAGCACAATTAATTTATGTTACCTTTAGGGTTGGCATCATTTTATAAAATAACAGCGCAGTGTTTACGTGCCTGTTTTTATTGAATTACTCTATGCCGCCTGTGCTGTGCAAGTTAAATTTTATTCGTGTTTTATATTTATTTCCTGTAATATGTACCTACTTTCTTTTAAGAATTTTTATTTTTCGAGTAAAATACAAAGATGGAAGCAGGCTGATTATAATATACCTATAGTTTTATTCTTAATTTTTCAAAAGCGCCAAATAAATATAACGATCCGAAAATGTTAAGAGTCCTCGAATTTCCGGTTGAATAGCCAACCCTGACGGACGTCCGGTAATTAATATAAGTGGTTATCTGGAATATAATTCCCTGCAATCAACAAATACAGTGATCGCTTCTATATTAATTTGAAATATGCCCCGCTCATGTTAATTGAATCATCGTGTTTTATTGTAATTGCGTGTGTATTATGTGCTATTAAAATACGCTAACTGCAAACGTAATTTGTTGTTATGAGGTCACAATCCTCTGCTACTCCGAATGCAACATAAACCGCAACAGTATTAATGTGAATAGAAACGCTATTTAACAAATGTATGGGAAACAAGAGAATAGGTATTTTGATTGATTTATTATTGTTTAATTGGGTTGGTTGACTAGTAAGTAATATTCAATTTTACCTACATAATTACATACAGTAGAGAAAAAATAATTGTAAAATTACAATGACAGTAAGGTATTGAGATTTTGAGAAAATTACGTGACATCTTTGCACTAAATTTTGTAACAATATGGTTAAAAGCGTACGGACCTAATTTTTTCTATTAGACAAGACAATAGGTACCAGTCAATGCGACGTAATTCTCTTTTAACCCCTCTTACTATAATTATCACATGTACAGACTCTACATTTCCAGTTTTCCACAATTGCATTTACAAACATACAATTCCATGCTCAATTATTAACCAATTATACATCACTTCAATTGAATATAAATGTAATTATAATAGCGGACACAATCAAGCGTTTATCGGGTAATAAATTAATCCAATTGGAATGTTTTGTGCGGGTATATATTGGCTTCCGAAAGCCGTTTACATGTGTATCATATCGAGAGAAATGCTCAACCAAGCAGTTTGTAGGGCGGGCGGCGCGTGCGCGAGGCGCGGGGCGCGGGCCGGCCGCCAGCCGCCCGGCCGCGCCGCGCACTCCCGCCCCGGCCGCGCGGCCGACGACACGTTGTTACCTACGCGATCGCATTCTTTGTCTCCGCTCGTTTCTCGATCTATCTTTATTTTTGTTCACTAGCAAATCGGTTCCCTACTGGCTCAACGGACGCTACGCTCTGGATTACAGTGATTCAAGGATTGCAGTGTTTTTCGATACCGGATTTTGCAGTTTAATAAGTGAATGTCGTGTTTGTATCAAAAAACAAGCAAACATTAAGAGTGGTTCTCCACTTGTGAAACAATTAAGTTTTTTGAAATTATGTGTGTGTGTATACATTTTAATTGATAAGTATCCACTTGTTTTTAAAATTGTCATGCAACTTCGACTTAAAGCAACGACGCAGTTTTGTGAATTGTAGTGTGTAAAGTTTGTGTCCTATAAGTTATTGACAGTTACCATAGTGAGGATCAAGGATTCTCCTAAAAGCAATGCTGAGGGTAGTAAAAAGGAGGGCAAGAAAAAAGGTGGTAAACAAAAGACTGAAAAAAACAAAACGGTGACGAGCGTGAAAAACGAAAAGACAGTGTCGAGTGTCTCGAAGACGGATAAAGAGGACCAGAAACAATCCCCCGCAAATGAAAGAGATAACGAGGTACTTCCCGGCGCTTCCTTTTAACCAAATAAAGCTGAACAGATTTCCCGCTTTTAACTCTGCGCCAAAAAATAATGCACTCTTCCGAGTAATCGAGTCGTTTCTTGGCCGTCTCTTATATAAGTATTTCCGCATACAATGCTCTACAATTTTTCCTATTATTATTTTTGTTCTTTGGTTCTTATTATTTTATGTAGGTACCTACATGAACGTATTAAAGTGAGTGATGGTCGCAAATATTTATTGAGATGTTAAGCTAAGGATTATGTTGTTTTTACCGTTTTAGAAGATTTATCGTAATGACCTTGACTAAAAAGGATATATTAAAATAAGTAAACCTAGTAGTAGAATTCACGTTATAGTTTTACTGCTACGATTTCTCAACAGACTCAACACAACTACCTAATACTTTTATCCGATTTGTGATCGTAATTGGGTGCGACCTAAATAAATCTAGATTTACTATACACAACTTGCGGATACCCCTTGAATGTGTACATGACCTTGTGATCCTGCAACAACAACGGGTCGCAACTAAGATTAATATTGATGTATCGCATTTTATTATTTGGTTCCTAAATGCGAAAAATCCGCCACGTTTTCGTGACCTATACCATTGTTATTAAAAATATATGTAAACTGAATTATTCAAAGAAAAAATACTCACCTAGTTAATAGTAACAAATCATGTAATGCGCTATCGCTATTATAAATATTTAAATAATGTATACTAATAAGTGAAAACAGTTGTTAAACACGATATCTGAAACAAACTTTGCCTCGAATTCAAAACAGTAATTTTACAATTGCTAACGACGTAATTATGCTTACTTTTCTTCAGCTATTTGTAACTAATACATAGTTATAGTCACGCGAATGTATGTAGGTTAATTTTAATGTGGCTTTGAACGGAACCAATTATTTCTGCATTCATGTACAACAAGAGTAATAATTGCTCTATTATTTCTAACAAGTGACGAGATGTTGAGATGATGGTTTTTCTAAAAACAATTACTTTACTACTTAGTTACAAAAGTCCGCGACGATGCCCGCCATTTTTAAATATTATAGTATAAATTTATGTTATCTGGATAGTTCATAACCTTCGTATATATCTATTAGCAAAAAATAGCCAATTAATAAGCATCAATTAAGATTTATAGATAGGTACTTATCTTTGTTTTTTCTATGTTCGTCTGTCACTGTTTAGGTAGGAATAACCCGCTGATTTAATCAGTCTGGACTCTACCAATAGAAACAATGTGAGCAAAAAACCACTGTCACTTACAAATCATGTGACATTCCATTCAAGTCGCCGAAGGTCACAGAACTTCAAATTGAGACGGTTTTTATTCCATATTGCATGAAGGTTCTGAGACTTGAAAGGATGTCATTCCAAACATTCTAAACTTTTTTCATTGTATGTATGTACGTGGGATAATATAATATTTGTAGTAGAAATTATATTTACTTTAATTCTTAGTGTACTTGATATTACATATCTAATATCTAGTAACAGGTAAATACTTCTTATTTCCGCCAGCCAGAACTAGTTATAACATAACTTTATAACTGTGTAGCTTAATCCAGTTGTAGAGATTTCCTTGTGCACTCGAGTGACACATTTCCCTGGCGTAATCCCATTATAGTATTGTTCTCGTAGTTGTGAGCATGATACTCGCTTCAACAACTGCACAATACTGCGGGAAGAGTTAAGACTAATTTTATTATAGGTTGTAAACGCTTTTGTTTTAGATCACTGCACAAGTAGCAATACTAGAAGTACGTATTTTAAAACGTAAACCTATTTATTCAACATGGATATCATTAAATCTGTCTCGCAAACTGTCAATATAGGAATGAATTTATTTCAGTGTACAAAATTGACCGAAATTAAAATTATTATTTTATTACCGGCCAACAAATGCAATCACTGGCGGTATTAATTACTGCTGTGGAATATGCATGAAAACAGGTTGAATATAATGATTATTTAATATTAATGCGTAATCTGATAAGAGCAGCCAGGTCGATTCGCGCATTTATAGGCCAATTGAATAGTCAATCACCTTAATCTTGCTTACAAATTATGTATCGACTCGTTGTGAACAAACTCATTTACATAATGCGACGTGCAATAAAATACTATAAATTGACGGAATTCTTCGATAAAAATATAATATATCAAATATTTATTTAAACTATCAATGGCTTCGAGTTCGTTCACTTTAGCTTTCCACTTGAAATGTAAAATATAATAATTTGAATCCAAAAATATATATAGGTACATGTCAACTTTACAATACAAACTTTGCAACGACTTGAATAGCAAAATGTTATTGTTTATTAAATCTCAACAAAAATATAAACATTTTAAATAAAGCCCGTAAAACAAAGTACGACTGCAATACATCCCCGAAAATTTCAGGAACGAGGTATGATTTTAACACAAAATGTTCCACAACTTTTGTTTGTATAAATGAGAATGTGAAACGGTACGGATTGTCTGAATTTATTCCACTGTACAATACTCATATGTACCACCACATCGTAGAGAATTTTGTATGCAGCATAAATTCAGGTCACGAACAAACAATTCTCGTGCTAAATATTCATAGCGGCCACTTAGTATTTTTTCACACGATTCACACAAGTTTATTTCTTTTAAAACCCGTCTGTTTATGGCCTATTTGTATTCAAAAATAAAAACATGAGATTTAAAAGCAGAAACGTACTTGATTTTACAATATGAGGTAGGGTATTTGCATTTTATAAATAAACAATTCACCACTTTATTAAAATATAAACCATTGTTTTACAATGTACCTAACATAATAATTTTAATTGTTCGAAATATAACTTAAAGACACCACTCAGCTTTTTAATTGTGCTATGTTAATTTTTAATTGCACTACACTAATAAGATACTTTTTTTCATATATTAACTTTATAATGTTCCTAAATATTTGTTTTTTAATTAGTATTAAATGATAAACGGTTTAAAACATGTTTGCTAATCTTATCGTAATGCAGACACATTTTATGTTACTTGAAAGATACCCGATGAAATGATTTAAATGCTAATTAATTTTGAGGTGGAACGTTGAATCGAAACTGATTTGTGTCTAATTAAATGAGTTATAGAAAAAACATTTGCTGTTAGAAAGATGCCGACGGCCAAGATATCGAACCGGTGGAGCCGCGGTGTTTGAACTTTGCCACGATTCGAATTCTCCTTGAATTTCAAGTCCTATCCTATTAAAAGTTCGCAAAAGTATTAGAATTTCTAATGAGGGGCGAAAAAGCTATCGCGTCCTTTTTTTTCGGTTCTCCTTCACGACGCAATTGCCGAATCCCCGACCAAAATCTGTTTACAGTCCATTGTTGGTTGTAATTATTATTTTATCTGTCAAAATTAAAATTGTATTTAATTCGCTACATCTAACTTGTTCCGTCCTCAGTGCTTTAGATTACAAAAGATAAATTAAGGATGCCATGATGGAATTATTATAATGAAAACTGATAATAATATACATAATATATTAAAATAATAAAGTGTCACTTCTGTTTTATTAAACATTATTTTAATACGTCTTAATACAATCTTGATCAATCGCCCGACCGAATTAATATTCAAAGTTTTATTTTGACATGGTTGAGTAATGGGGTCGTTTATTTTTATTGCTGGTTTATTTAGACTGGCGCGTGTTTCGCTCGGAGGTGGGCTCGACGGAAATATTATTAGTTGCCGACACGACATCACTCATCGTGCTAATATCTCTGTGATTATTATCTATTTTAATGTAAAATCGTTTTGACAAGTGGCCAACGCCGACCGTCGAGTTCGGACACAACTCGTTACAAAGAATTTATGAATAACTACAAAAACATTCCATGTAAAAATAAATCTGTCACGAGTTTTTTTGTTGTAGGTCGTAAACGAAAATGTAACAAAGTTATTTAAATATTATTTTACTATTTTAAACTGAAGTAATTGTTTCTTATATAATTGTTTGAGCACTTTGAGCTATGCTAATTTTTCTTTTTGTACATTTACTTTACTATGAGGCTAAAGAAGAGTGAACTTCAGCCATATTTGAAGTTGGATATCCAATTAAGACTTAAGTCGAGATTTCCTTCCATGATTTCCATACATGTTTGTTAGTTTTATTTACCGAGAAGTGTAAATTCCTCCTTAGGCTAAAAAGTTAAATATTATACGAACTTCAAATGAATGTGCAATTTAATCTTATGTGAGACGTATCCTCTCAACAAGAATCCACGAAATAAATACTCTGCAGCAATAAAAAGATGTTGGCTGAAAAATTTATGACCATCTGCTTTATTCAATGGACGTCATTCCCGGTCATTTCAATACTTAAAATATTTTGGGAAAATTATATGATAATAATATCGCAATAATAACGGAGCAGCTGTGTTCAGAGTGGAGATAATTTATTGATCTGGAAGCAAATTAGGTTTGAAAAACAAAATCTAAAACAATTTTGTCGTAATATTTTAATGTCGAAATGTTTGAAGAATCTCGGTTTATCATCGTTTGTAAAAAATGTCAGTGATAAAAATTTTCACACATAACATTAATAGCGTAAAAATGAAGTCTGTTCTATACAACTCTATCGTGAAAAGCTTAGAGAATTCAATAGATAGTTGCGTAAGTAACTATGTAATATATATTATGTACCTACTTAAAAGTAATGCCTATGGCGATAGTACAAATTACCTGTAGTTTGTGGTTATTTTCTTTGAGTTGTTAGAGTCGCTTTGGCTAATTCAAATACAAGTGAGTGTAAAGCACCAGCTGAATCTATTTATATTCTTTTGGACTTACCGCTAAATGTTACGGAAGTGGTTACCTTTAATTCATATTCAATAGATAATATGTAACCACTCTTGACACCGTTGAGCTGTGAGCTGCGATCACAACTAAGTACACAATAACTCTTTTGTGGATGACAAGTGTAGTGAACCCTAATCGCGGCACCTTTGAATATCTTGGTGCGACGGCTGGCACCGGACGCGGTTACGCCGCGCGCCGCCTCCCGCCCGTCCGGCACGCGCTCTCCATACTTGATTTATCACTCCATTGTTGCGACCGGGGCGGGTCGCTCCGGATAACGCTAAACATTCAATAAATTCAATTGCCGGTGTGCACCCGGAACAATTTGTTCTTTTCGAGTAAGCGATTGCATTTCTTGTTGACTAGAATAGAGTACCTATTGAACATTTGCCCTGTTTATGTATAGATATTATGTAACCAATTCTCTTAAAGTATTCGGGCGACGAATAAAATGTATTTTTATTGTATAAATAAATTACTTTTATCAATTTCCTATGAAAAACGTTCTTTAATACCCAAATACCTATTGCTTTATTGTTTTTTTTTATGTTACACACTAGTATAAGTAAATTAATCTTCTTGAGCCTTTGTTTTATATAATCTCATACTCAATTCATTACCTTAACGAAGCGCAGCGCAAATTTTTAAGATTGTGATTAAATAATATCAAACAAACACAATGTACTACAAATCTACAATACATATTAGGTACAATGATAAAGATACTTGATTTATGAGCCCATTTTGCGTTCGACGACTGAAAGCCCACTCACTCCCTCAGCCTCACTCCGAACAATGCTAAATATTCAATTACAGGAACGATTTCGAAGAGATTTGTTCCTTTCATGCCATCGGTTGCCTATATCGTTTTCTTTGGGATTGTTTGAATTCCTTTTTAGTGAATGCCTTAAGTAGGTGAATTATTGATAATAGAAATATATTGTAGGCTTTTAAATTGTTCAGTTGATAACATTTTTCTATGTCAATATTTCATGGTAATAGTTAGCATAATATGAATTATAAAAAAGCTTCGAACCGTTTTTGCGTGATTGAGTAAAAATCATCAAAAGCATACAATCTAGTTGAGAACCTTCTTTTCTGTATACTATTTTCATGTTTATAATAGGTATTACTAGGATTAAATTTAATTTATGGAAGAATTATGCAAGTGACAAAGAAAAAGACTTGACGTTTTGATTTAAAACAACGTCCATAAAATATACGGCAGAATATTCTAATCGGTCCGTATTCATGATACACACTTAAGTTGAAAAGTAGTTTCAAACAAAACACGCCGCCTTATGCATTTAATCATCAGTCTCCACAGTTAACAAGTCTTAATTGCTCTGCGGAGAGAGGAAAACTAAATTCTTGCAGATAAAGTTGGAAATGGGGAGGCGCGGTTTATACTGAGCTCTTGAAAGTGCAAACAGACGTTTTCTCGAATGGATAGCAGTTTAGTAAATTGAGCCTATCGCGGACGATTCGGTTACCCGACTAGGTTTATTGAGCCATTTTCTTGCTTCATCGTAAATGTCTTAAAGTAATTACTTTCGATTCCGTCTTTAACACCGATTCAGTTCGCCGCTGCTCGTAAAATAAAAGATTTTATCGTTTAAAATTTCTACTTTATTTCGTTCGTCGTTAAGAAGGAAATCAATTTGTATTAATGCATATTGATATTATTATATGGGTTTGGACAGCTATTAAGAGGTAGATTTTAATTAAATAGTATTGTATTATAATGAATCGTTAGCGTTAGCGCATTGCTCATACCTGACATTAATTGACATTGATTTCCTTCGAATAATATCCGCCGGTTTTTTAAAGGATTCAACTAACACGTATTAACAGGTCTGTCAAATCAATTTGTGTTTTTAAAACGTACCATTTTAGATAACCAAAACCTGTGTTTGACATACGATTTTATTCTGTTTTTTCAACTGTGTTAGCTAAAATAATGATCTGTAGTAATGATTAAATCAAATCACATAATCATGGTTTCAGAAACCCCGTAGACCATTGACAATAGATTTGACCAATTGGTGGATTTTTGTTTTCATCCGATCATCTGTTCAGAAACCGGCGGTATGTCTTTATTAAGGTTAATTAATTCAAACGAGAGAAAAAAAAGCACACACAGTGCTTAGCTAAGACCAGTGTGTTTTAATTTTGAATCAACCTTGTTTTTATAACGTTCAGAATCGCGAAAAAACTTTACAAGCAATAGAAAAAGACATCAACTCAACTTGACTACTACTCTTGTTTTTTAGTATTTCGACAGTGTGTTGGGCCTTAGTAATTTTTTTTACTCAGTTCATTAGAAATAAAAAAGAATTAAAAAATTCTTTAAAAATATTTTTTTTTTGCAAAACCTAAATGATATTTTCAATGGCATTTAAATGAACAAACTCCGATGTAACATAAATTTAAAACTAGTGATCGAGTAATAAATCGATTGGTGAACAATAAATTTCATTGATCCGTGTAATTTATACTATTCATTTAGGTAGGTATGTAATTTTGCGGATAATAAATTGCCTATTTATCGCGCTATTTAGCATCAGAAATTGGCCATTATCGATAAATTACCACGGTAAAGTGGTTGTAATTAATTCTAATAAATAACTCTTGATTAAACAACAATAGACGGAGCTACATGACTGTTACCTAGAATACTAATAAGGCACTCGCTGGCACAGATTCCTCGGCTACCTACTGAATACCTAAAATGGTCTGAACATTACGCAAACATTGAGATTACATTATTATTACAATCAGCAATTATTATGTTACGCGAACACGAACTGAAATTCGTAAAACTAATAAAATGTGACTACTGCTACGACGAATATTCTAGTCTTGAAACAAATAAAAAATTTTCTTTATGTTTTTGATGTTAATTTTTTATGTTTAATTTGTTACAGGCAAGCCCTGAAAGTAGTAGAAATGCTTCACCGAGGTATCATGATGTATCGATGGACGAAGTAAGTTTGAAGATAATATTTTAAATTTTCACGATAGTCGAATTTTAGTTTTCAGGCAGGTAGACAGGGATACATCAAGCTCATGTCTACCCCCTACCAGATTTACTTTACAGTAAGGCTTCAGATTAGGCTTGACAAACTATTGTTATTTAATAATAATATCCCACATATTACTGCTAGCTGGAAAATTATAAACTGGTATAAAACGGGTATAAAATATTACCACTGGTTTAACAATTCACACACAAACTCTGACAATTTTTTGGGATCGTTTAAGGCCTACTTTAAAACTACTAGGCCTGATTTAAAACTATTAACCCTTTTGTGTTTATGGACCCATGTCCATATTACCATTGTCAGAATACCATTATTGAAGGAAACCATAATATAGTGTACAAAAATTTCAGGCATCAGACGCTGGCTCTCTGTTCCGGGTGACGGGTGCGGTCGGCGGCGCTAAGAATGAGCTAGTAGCGCGGGGTGGCAGCGGAGGCGCGCTGGCGCTGTCGAGGGCGCCCGTCGGCGGCAGCGCCAGCCCCGCGCCCGCCCCTCTGCCCCAACCCGCGCCATCGCCTGCCCCCGGCACGCTACCGCCGCCCGCCCTACCCCCACCGCCCTTCCGGGCTGACACTCCACACCGGCCGAATGGTGCCCACATCCCCACACTCGACGGACATGCCGCCACACAGATCTCAGCCAGAACGCCGGGCCCCGATACTCCAGAACGGCCGGCTAACAATAAGCTACAACCCGGGGCTCGCGCGGCAGCGGACAGCCCGACGCCCGCACCGCCGGCTCCACCCGCCCCCTCGCCGCTGTTCCCCTCGCACACTGCGTACCAGGCGCATGCGACCGCCGCGCTACCAGACTACCGACACACGAACCACGAGACGCGGACCGAACCGACGGCGGCCGACCACGCGCCCGCGCCACTCGACCTGCACGCTCACCACGCGCCGCGGCCGCCGCACCTACCACCGACCGCACAGCAACCGCCACATCCTAGTCTACAGAGCCGCGTGCCTCATACGCAGCCACACCCTGTAATGCCGGGCCACGACGTTCGAAACCCGCCGCCCGTCTCCCAGTCTCCCATTCATCCCTCCGTTCCTACCTCCTTTAACAATCGTGTCAATGGCGTTCCGCAGACGGTTGCGCCGCAACCTACTCCGACGTCAAATCCGAGTCTTCCGAGTCAAACGTTGCCCGGACGGCCCATGTCTCCGGCTACACCTACATCCCGCCCGTATCCCGTTCCGTCGATTGGGTCTAGTCATGTAAACTCGAGTATAAGTTCTAGTATACATAATAACCATTCGATATCGTTTCAAAGTCAGTCGAGTTTGCAAAAACATTCCGTACAGCCGGTATACGCGAGTCGACCTGCGCATCTCGCTCCCTTTAGTGTATCAAATCACATTACTTCGAGTCACATGCCCTCCTCTACGGCCAACCCGACTACTCCTGCGATCGTCAGCCACCCTATCAACAGCCATTCCATTATGAGTCATTCACATCATGTTCCTACTATAAGCAATTCCAATGCTATAACTACTTCAACGCCGAGTCTCGTTGGCGCCCCTTTGTCTCTCTCATCGACGACCACCAGTACGATCTCAAGCTACACCTCAAGTTTGAAACTGCCAGCTTTGGGTTTAGCGACACACACGGTTCCCGGTGGACCGCCAGTCTCTCTACATCAGCCTATGAATCACATCGATACATCGCCGCCCTCCAATAGTGTGCCTGCGATTGTCGCCCCAGTATCAAATAGCAGTAGTCACAATAGTCATCCGCTGGCGCCTGCGGTCATAGACTCGAGGGTGCCAACGGTGTCCTCTAGCGAATTGCCGGCACGAACCGAAAGCCCTGTCATCAGCAGTACTCTCGCTACCAATGGATATCCTCCACCGGCGGTTTACACCGGTGGCAACTATCCCCCCCTGTATGCACCCTATGCCACTTCTCTACAACATAGTCCATACCCACCCCCAGCAGCT
>DWAV01001251.1:0-14194 GCA_018231305.1 Noctuana lactifera
GCTGCACGCTACATGATGTTAAGTGGTCACTGCAACCCACTTCGAAGGTCGCTTTGGAGGACACGTTAAGCAAGCGGGTCTGGCTGTTGTCGATAGATAACAGTCGTTAAACCTTCGTATCGCGGACGCCTTTTCGGCGATTTGACACATCTGGCACGGGTTGGCTACTAAACCTTCACGTGGTAGAGTATATTCTAGATCTTACCTAATTGTAGGGAGAGACCCGAGCCCAGCAGTGGGCCATAAAAAAGGTTGCAAGTAATCAAATAAAAATAGGTCGTGAAAATTTTACAGAAAATTCCACATCAATAAACATTTTGAATCATTTGATCGCAATGCGAATGTTTGTTAGAACATCTATCCCTTACGACGCCGGCTTCATTCATTAATCACGGGGGCGTTGACTTAATCAGACCGTCTAAAGGATTGCTTTTGAAGACATTTACACAGCCCGATACGTACGCAGAAAGGTAATACAAGTTTCCAATGCGAATAAACGCCAAAACTTGGATGAATATTTCATTTGACAGTAGATATAAAATGCAGAAAGTTTTCTTGATGTGCTGGAATGATCTACAATTTTTGTTTATCAAAGTTGGTTACAAGCTTGCAAAGTAACAGAAATTTAAATAGTAATATGAAAAACTTGATATAGTGTGGCAGAAACGCTGATATTATTTTCATGTTAATTAAATTAATAAGAAACTTAACATTAATTCTCTCACTTCATCAATTTTCACAAACAAAAGAAATGTTCACTTTAAATTACAAAACACAGAAAACAAGAATGTAACTACAAGTGGTACAAAACGATTGAAGTGTGAAAAAAACTTGTAGGATTTATACATTTATACTGTAGAGGCATGTGGACAAGGAAATCTAATTAACACATCTGCCCGCCACCGAGTCGGCGCCATTCATTAATCACGGGCAACGTACGACTTAATCAGGCGTCCCCAGGCATGTCTTTGAAGATTCTAGTTCAAATACAAGGAAATTGAATGGGAAAAATATACATAAAAATAGAAACTAGGAAATTAACACTTCCTTTGATAAATCTATGCGCAATATCGAAGTAACTTAGTGCTTAATGAAGAAAGTTAATGCTAGGATTCTGGAATCAAGCTGCTCTTCGGAGACTGGTCTCCCGGGGGGTAGAAGTCAACTTGGCCAGGGTAGTAACCGTAACCCTTCCCATATTTGAAACTAGACCGGTACCCAGAATTGGAAGAGTTACCAAATACCTGATAATGTACCAAAACTTATGGTTTAAAAATTTTATTTCTCATACAGACGAATCGTCACTTAGGTACATGAGAATATTATACAATTGGATTATTATAGAATGTTAGCCACAGCTACACGGGTTATCAATATCAGCAATATTATCCTGAAGATTATGAAAATATACATTTCCAACTACAGCATACAAAAAGTACTATAAGGAGAGGACACGATTTTTTCTTCTTTAAACAATATCTAACAAATTTTTACATTACCAATCCTTGCAAGAAGAATCGTCGTATGTATCGAGCAGCCTAATCTAATTACTCTCTTCGAGGTTACCTCGAACATTGACGTGCAAATCTAATTAACGCATTGCCCTTTACCCACGAAGACCCTTTCATTAATCAGAGAGCGTAGAGCTTAATCAGACGCGAGAATTGTCTTGAGAGATTCTGAGTCTAAAGAAAAGTCATTTTCAAGTGTACTTATTGTATAGAGCAAGCCTTGGCATTATGTCTTGGTAATTCAGTTTCATGGTTTTATAATTAAGAACAATCGTATGCAATCAAAACATCTTAAGGAAGAGACGTGTAAATATGACTTAAAAGATTTAATGAGGAAGTTGAGTGAATAAGGAGTTTATTGAGAATATCCATTGGCAAACCTTCCTATTTTCTTGCTAATTTATTTTCAAGAGGACAGAAACTTTAAAAACTGTAGGCACCTACGTACTTCTTTAAAGTTAATACTTTTAGTACAAGATGACTTTAATACCACTATAAATGCCAGAATATGCCACAACTTATGGAATAAGAAATGTAATACAACTTTTAAACAGAAGTACATATCTATAGAAAACTATATTTTGTAGTTGATAAAAACATTAATCATAAGTAACCTTTTAAGTCCCTCTTTAGCGGCGGTAGTGAAACGTAAAAACGGTAATAATTAAAACCATAGATAAGTACCCACTGATTAAAACTTCGTAATTATACGTTTTCATCGTCTAGAAAATTGTGTGGTTAAGCAGACCTGATCCTAATAAGAATTTGGGCTTAAGCCAACTGGAATTATCTCTCTCGATGACGTAGCCTTTTGATCAGGCGTATGCCAAGTAATTATTATTTATTTCGCAGAAACTCGTATTTTTATTAGGTATAATAATTATGCTTTAGTTTTTACTAAATTAACGTCCAAAATGTGTGCCTTATGAAATGAAAACAAACATGAGATGAAACAAATCTATAAAAATAACCCAGTCGAAACTTATGAGGTGACAAACATAAACAAAAATACAGACGAGTTGAAAACCTTCTCCTTTTAAAAGTCGCTTGAAAAAAAGGCAAGAAATGAAAGAATATTATTCATACGTTCCTACGGCGTATGTTACCAAATTCTCAGCTGTCGCTACTATATTATCCGTAACATCGAGTGTACATGAACAATAAATCATTCAGGTTTTTCTCGGCCTAAGTGATTTATATAAGGCTTCAACGCACTGGGAAAATTAATCTGACTGTCTCTGACACCATATGGTGTGAATATATTTGCTACAAATCTCTTCTTTGGGACGTTTTCTCGATGAATTTTATATTATTGTCTTAGTTATTATTTAAAAGAAATTAAATTTCTAAGTAAAAATAAAGCTTTAATTGCGGTTAATTTAAATTACAATTAAAATAATTATGTACGTATTTGAGTAACTTTTTCTACTAATTTTAACTGTCGGTATAGTAAATCTCATGCTCACCGATTCACCTATACAACAGATGGCGTTAGCTTACAAACTAAATAATATAATTAATATTATCACGATATTCATGACACATAAACTTTCCGACTTTTTCTTCACTCATGTACCATCAGACGGTGACACGAGCCAATAAAGTCCGATCACATTTCCCGGTTCATAACCTGCGCTTTTGTAGACAATGATACATCTTAGTTATAGTCCATCAAACGAAAAAACAAACAGATAAACCGCAAGCGATCGTACTATCATTGTTTCATAACCCTCATTGATGACTCCATTCCCGTAAAGAAGACAAATGATGCCTATAAAATAATAAACGGTACTTTTATTGCGATTCCAATACAAAAGTGAGTCGTTAAGACATCTAATAGCATGTAATTCGGTTAACGGCTCGGCGCGAATAGGTGAGATGGCGTTTTCGTAGCTCAGTGTTGGTTTGAAAGACCTTTTTAGATTGCCATTTATTCTGTCTCATGTACCTGAAATTTGGTGGAATGGCTCGTTGAGCGGAAATTGTCATTAAATTCGTCCTGTTTCGCTCAAAGTGCCGACGCAAACATTGGACCATCCAGCGGACTGGGTAAGCGAAATCATCGAATTAAAATTAATTAATTGTGAGTTAATTGTTATTAAATGATGCTGTTATTTTATTATTGTTTGGTATTTATTATGTTGTTATGGATGGTTTTCTCTGACGACTCATTTGTGTTACGGAATAAATGGTTCGAAACTATTTATTTATTGAATAAATAAAAATAATTGACAAATACATAATAAAATATAAAAATAATTGACAATATACCTAAACTAAAAACTTAAAGTAAATTATGAATAAATTTAAATTAAAAATTAATAATCACAACGATAAAATATTTGTGCCTATAAATAAATTTCTCTGTGTCTTTCAAACATTGCGCGGTTAATACAGCCAAGCAATATAGCCGATAAGTATTAGAAATAGATAAAATATAATATTCGTTAATTAATGTTTCAGTTCCGACTAAGGGTCCCTATAAATAATAAGTACTAGTTTCAAAGCTAGGCAAAGTTGTGCTAGTTTCAGCACAAACTTCCATTTTGATAGATCGATTGTTCGAACCGACGTCCACACTAATCACTAGTCGCACTGCCAAACTTCTCTCCTTTCTGCTTCGCTTGCTTCGTTTGACAGCTTCTTGAAAACTTAGCAATAACAACTGGGGCAATGGAAATGAGTCTTTCGATTAAAACTATGTAAATGGCTAACAGTAAACTTTTGTAT
Source organism: Noctuana lactifera (assembly GCA_018231305.1). Classification (NCBI taxonomy): domain Eukaryota; kingdom Metazoa; phylum Arthropoda; class Insecta; order Lepidoptera; family Hesperiidae; genus Noctuana; species Noctuana lactifera. The sequence goes on from DWAV01001251.1 coordinate 4,242, forward strand.
GTACCTACTTGCATATTTCTTTGATTATATAGTTACTAGCTTTGCCCCACTGTTTCTCTCGCGTTAAGAATTATAACGTTGTTCTTGATAGCCTGTAATAGCCTGTAATCTTTCTCATCAATGCAGCTAACATACACAAAAATATTTTTTCAAATCCGACTAGTAGATCCAGAGATTAGCGCGTTCAAACAAACAAACCAACAAAAAAACTATTCAGCTTTATTATATTAGTATAGATAGAAGCTTTTTAACAGTTACTGTTATAATAAATGAATATATAACTATGAGAACCCAACCGCATCTTACAGTAAAACACAGTTATATTAAAGGCAAGTACTCCTCTGAATTCTACTTCCGAATGAAATACTCGCACAGGTCAGATCGTGACAGATTTACAATGTAAGGCTTTAGCAAGAACTCCGCTAGAACCAGCTCAAATAGCTCCAATGCCACTTATAAATCAATTCAGCAATGGCCACTACCTTCTGAAATGTAGTTGCAATTCGTGTCAAGGAAAGAATAAAATATTAACTTAACTTTTCTTGACAGACTTGAAACGCGCTTAGGGAGAATTGAAATCTGAAAATAAAACCGTGGCACCGGTGGTGGTATTGTAATTGATAGGAAAAGATTATCGTCAGCGTAGCATTCTTGAGATGAAATAATATATCCAAAGACGAAAGTTTAATAAGCAATGAAACATTTTTAGGTAGGTAATAAAATTACAGGCAATTTTTAAATTTATTTTTGAAGCAAAGTTTTTTCAGCTGTACTCGTATCTATTAAAAAAAGAGGAGGTTCTAAATTCGGCTGTATTTTTTTATTTTTATTTTGAAAATTTTTTTTATTTGAAAAATGGTGCTGGTGTAGTCCCATTTCAATTTGGTCCAGTTCTGACAATGGCATCCATGAGAACACCATAAAGTCTTAAATTTGCATTAAGTACCTATGTGCGTGACAATTTTGAAGTCGGATTTTTTCGAAACGCGAGTTGCGTTACGAAAAAATCCGACTTGTAATAAAATTATAACTAAAATTATTGTAGTTACCGTTCCAGCGGGTCATACTTTTATTCTATTACGAATATCGCCAAAATTAGGTACTCCGACTTTAATATGTGTACCTACTTAATTTAATAGGTCGAAATTTTTTCTTTGCGTTACCTATTTAGCCGTAATTTCAATTGAGTTGAATATAAAACAGTTTCGTTTTGTTTTATTCTAAGAGATAAAGTAATAACTACAGAAAAAGTACGATATTTTCCCTCCGAGAGATATTTTAGGTCGTAAATATATATAAATGGAACCATTCACTTGGCAGTCCTTCGTAATCCGGTAAAGATAGCAAATCGTATTACGGGAGACAAATTTGTACGTATGTAAAATATGGTTATAAATGAACCATTTATTCTTATGCAAATGAAAATGGACTTTGTAACAGTTCAGTAAGGTTTATAAGATAATGTTTACGTCGTAATTTAAGAAGAATATTGCAAATCAACGGTGAGTCTTAAATTTTTTTTGTAGGTATTTTGCCACGCGACCGATTCTATAGCTAATGTCTGTCTATTACCTAATTAAGTATAATTCATTAGTGATCCCGAAAGCTTTAGCGAAAAAAAATTAATTTGTAGGATCCGCGAGTCTGCACTTTGAAGGATCCAACAGATTAATAAAAACAGTGAATTCCCATGCGAATGCGTGATCCCGTGGAAATGCGTGATCCCGTTTTGCGGGATTGCAATTACTATATAGAATGTATTTTTAAACTGGATTCCGTCGCATAACGAAATGATAATTATTCAGCTATAACACTTCACTGAACATTATTTTCATGGAGAACATTATTATACAACTTTCGAATTTACTGTCGAATAAACAGAAAAAGCAGGTAATTTTTACTTCTCTGCATTTCGAATTTTTATTCGTTTTCGACTTTTCATTCCAATGAAATTGATGATTGCTATTTTGGTCAAAATATATTATTGATGTATGAATTTTACGAAAAGATTACTATCAACGCTAAACAACTTGGCTATTTATTAGGCTTTGCTAAATCTTTTAAGTATTCATAAGCAACAATTAAGAAAATTTTTTCCTAAATCTCTAATATTTTATTAAATTAAATATCAATAAATTTATAAAACAACGTTATTAACAAAGGCATTTCTCTAATGATTTTAAAATTAAATAATTTAATGATTTTACGACCCTTAATGATTTTAAAATTTAAAAGTCAATGAAAATAAAATCATTTATAAAAAAAAACGTTTATTTTTAAATCCCCAGTTATCCCTAGTGATTTATAAAATTTAAAAGTCACCACAAAAAATGTGTTTCTCTGGACATTAAAAATCTAATTATACCGTGAACTCACTGTGACGGCGGTGACTCGAGGGACATCTTAAATGATTTTACTTCTCAAATACTCTCCAATTTCGCTTAGAGAAAGCTCCCTGCAATTTCGTACTTATTATCATTGGATCTTACGCGTTTTAAAATTAGCGTTTCGTTTGTTTTCTTTTCTCTGTTATTTCTTTCGCTAAAATGATCCCCTGTGACCGTGAATGTTTATCACAAAATATGCGTAACGACTGTTTACTAGGACTGTTTTCTTAATTTAATAATTTATATTAAATACTAGCGTACACCCGCGACTTCGTTCGCGTGGAGTTCATAAATAATTGTACTAAAGAATCATTCAATCTTTGCCCCCATTTTCACCCCCTAGTCAATCCTTTCTTATCGGATGCTTACGTCTTTGGACAATAAGCGGATTAGGACCATGATAGGTCTCCTTGGTTACCTCCAGGGCAATGACAAGTGATGAAGGTGACCATCAGAATGGATAGTCGTAATCGAACTATTGAAAATTGTTCTTACGAACATTAGGTATTTCAAAAAATATTGTCAGTTATATATAGCCTTGAATATAATAATATGGTCAACCATGGCGCTCCATTATGATTAGTAAAATTTAAGGATAGAGGCCAACAGTAACTAGAGACAAATTTTTTTAAAAGACATTAAGCGGTTTAACGTTTTGTATTGATTATTTATTACATGAATACGGACATGTCTCGTGACAACGCATCCATGCAGAAAAATAAATAACATAAATGGTTAAAGACTTCAATAATTTATTTTGTATTCATAATTTGGGAGCGCTCTATATTTTTATATCAAGGTCCCAAAGAAATCCTCATCAATCAACCCGGCGCACAATAGTCGTATTTAAGTACCGCACACAGTAATACCCTTAAGAAAGGCCTTTAGAGTGAACACGACAAAACGTAATCAGATTTCCAGGGGTCCGACTTATGATGTTGTCCCTTAAATTTATACAATTGTTCGGATTCAATCGTCCCTGAATCGTGTTTTTGTGAGGACTATCACGAAAAGCGCGACATTTGCGCGCGAGAGCTTTGATTGTACCTATAGAGTCCTAAAGATGGTGAAGGATTTATGTAGGTACCTATGAAGTTTTGCTTTAATTATTTGTATTTCATAGATAGGAGGTAATACAGCGGTGATAGCTCAGTGGTTAAGGTTAAGGCCTGTTATTCAAGAACAACAAATTCGAATCCGATAAAAGCTAATACAAATTTATTTAACATGTACCTTCTTATGAAGAAATGTTACAACAAATTATTTTTTTAATCAATTATTATAGATTATTACTTTTAGTACTCACCTGGTAAAGATTCATTTGTGATGTTGACATCAAATAAATAAGTGAGGAACAAAGGTTCTACATCAAAGATAATTCATTTAATTTTACATAATCTAAATTTAGAATTAATGTGTAATATATCAAAACTTTTTAGGTCTAAGAGGAACTTCATTTAAAAAATAAATAACAAGAGACGAAGTGATGACACTGAATATTAAAAAGTATTTCGAAAAAAAAAACAAAAGATTAACTATAAAAGTTCTTAATTCAAAATTTTAATGTGTATTATATTAGTTGTTAAAATTCAACAATGATTTAAAGTCAAAGATGCAGAAATCATGATGTCTTTAAATTAAAATTATAGAGAATTTGAATAAAAATCTGATGCGTTGCTTTCCATTATTACTTCTGTAAGATTATTATTAAGTTGAATAAGTAAATCGCATTCACTCTGTAATGGAACAAGTCGGTTATTATGTTTCCAATTCGGATCCGTTTTAATGTTTCGATTCGTTGGATCGTGTTTTCATGTCAAAGGAAACGACGAAAATGCGGACTTAGCCCTTGATTATAATATGATCCGTAGGATTTACGAAATATATTTGAAATATAAATTTAAAGGAGATATTCCATTGTGTCTTAGATAGATTCTGCAACTGACTTGTCCCAATAATTTGTATTATCAAATATGATAGAATAAATGCCTGCAAACCCTTTTTATAGTCCTCTGCTCGGCACAAGTCTCTCCCCATGGTCGGGGAAGACCTGGAGCATACACTTCCACGCTGCGCCAGCTCTGCGGGGCTTCAATCAATAAGTTTAACTTTCTTGCACGCGCAATTATTTATACCCATTCAATTATTTTAGAATCATTAGCACAAGATTATTAATAACGGGAAGTTGTCTGACCAGTTTGTCAGATTAGATCTTAAATATAACAATTTAGGTATCTAAATGCTCTTAGTTTATAAGAGATTCTTAATAAGAGACGCGTGGTGAATTTAAGTTTTAAAAATAATGTATTTCTTTAAATAAAACCAAATAATGTAACTTTGTTGTATTCCTTTCAAAGTGTAACAAGTTCATTAAGAAGACCACATTTCAAGACCTTTGTTAGAAGTATTTCTTTTCTTTTTGAAAGCTCAAAGACCTCTGACTCAAGGAAGTAATTACATCTATGCCCTAAAGGACTACCGACGCTTTAGCTTTAGACAAAGAAACCCATATAAAGATTCCTACTACAGGTTGTTGTACCTCTTCGAAAATACATAAAATACACATCATAACCCAATACAAATAAAATTGTAGCATTTATTTACTGAAAATAATTTAAAGACTAAAATTTATAATTTTATATTAGAAAAACATTAGATATTTTCATCGAATATATAAAACAAAACATAAAATAATATATTCACTTTCCACAGGTATTAATAAAAAAGATTTGACAACTAAATTTCGTCGCAAAAAGTTCATACAAAAGACGCCATATTAAATTCTCTGTATTAGGATGACGAGCTGTCAAAGTTTTAAAAGAAGAATCAAGGAAAATCTTTTCAACGCAAATTAATAATTTCGTTCATACAAAGGTATGATACAACTGTATTCTTCGATATTAAATTTCTTTTGTACGCAGACGATGATAAGCGAAGTTACGCGTCTATAACAGTATAACATCGCAGTTTCGTGCTTTGTTTTATATATCTCTCTCTCAAATCGTTCGGGGATATTTTGTTTTATTATTTTTTATTTGTTTGATTATTAAATAATTCAAATCCTTGGACCACAAATACCTTGTTCAAGACAAGTTTTTGTATAGACTGCCTAGCAAAGATGCATGCAGCTCGGCCACTTCATGTAAGTGCTGAGAAACCAGTAATAGTTTAAATTTTGTCTAACGAGTGAAGAGTAAGAGCAAAGAAGAATTATTTCTTAAAAATAACTTGATAACTATAGAATTGATCAAAGATAACTTAGTACAAAATCGTTTATAAAGCACAAAAAAATTATTAAAGGAATAAATTAAAAAGCAGCCCGGAATAAATTGTTTTATATAAATGGGTCGATTCACAATGAAACTTATAAAACACAAAAAAGCAGTTTAGCAAAAAACGATAAAAAAATTCTAAGTAAGTCAAATAAAACGACAAAAGATGATACCTTGAAAATGGACAACGTCAAAATACAGACAAAGAAGTTTTTGAGCAAAGTTTTTGTTAGGAAACCTCTAAAAGTAGGTCTTCATTACCATCATAAGCTCATCGCCGTCCAACTGCTGGGCACGGTGTCTCGTTTCACACCTTTGAGACGGGGTTAGGTCACAGTCTAGTACTGGTATTGGAAACTGGAGAGGAGAGATTGTTCTAGTACCGGAGATCCTGGAGTCCTCCCAATGCGCTGAAGCAGGCCACCGAGGGGGTTTTAGTGCGGTAAGAACCCCACATAACCCGGTGTCACTCCCATGACACCCGGGTACCTTTTGAAGGTTTCCTCCCGATAAAAAAAGGTAACAGTTACCTAAAGAAACCTTTACCTAAAGAAATTAATTGTTGGCGTGGTGCTCTAACCTTGATAAAGGAAGAACTCCCATAGATTACTAAAGGAAGATATTCAATACCAGAACATTAACAAAAAGGTGACCACAACAGCACAAAACTAGTGCGCGAATAAAAAGAGTACCGTATAAACAATCTCTCGTACTAACAACCATTTAAGCCGACTCCCGGAGCGACAAAACAAATGGAATTACAATCAAGTTACAAATAAACCGTCTAACACCGATTCGTTTTTCTTCATTTCCGACGGTTGCCATGAGGGCACTTTAGCGCAACTATAGCTTAGGGGAAAAAATAAAGATATTACCGGGAAAATGGCAGATCGTAAATAAGAACAAGTGGTACCCTTCACGCGTAGAGCCCCGCGATGGAGGTAGCATTCGGTAACAGTCAAAAAGTTATTACAAAGGGAAACGTCTCGAAGATTATTTTTCGTCTCCGCTCACTTACTTTTACGATTATCTCCATATCCAGAGTTGTACTGGAAGATAATAAAGTAAATTATATTCTAATGTACGGTAGTAGAGTCTATAAGAAAATAGCAGAATTAATGTTGCTGAAGGGACCGGATTTACATTTAAACAAAATTCTTGAGTGGCATTTGCTTGTATTAGTTTTCCGCAAAACACTTTTCAACGTAAAATATGAAGAAAATCAAAACGTAGAAAAGAAATTTACGACCCATGTGGTCAAATATCATGTCGGTCTACTATTCGGAAGGTGCTAGGTTCGATTGCCCGCGAAATATTTGCTCCTGAATGATGAATTTGAATTTCTGTTCTCGGTCTGGGTGTTGGTGTCATTGTCTTTGTGTGTATCCATGGCACCTACGACACAGAGGATCCCAGTGTGGGGCTGTGAGTGCGAAGTATTATTTATTTATTTATGATAAAAATAGGATTTCATATTTATAGCAGTAAACAAAAAGATTACATATCTAGCGAGAACTAGAATAATACGCTCTGTATTCTAACTTATATAACTAGAGCGTGTACGGTTCCCCTAATTGTTTGAGCATACAAGAATAACACGGCACTCGTAGGCGCGCTCCCCACTGTTATTGCTCATAGCGTCTCCCACTCAAGCCACCGCAAACACCGCAATTGTCTGGGAAACCACACAAAAAACAGGCTAACATATAATAAACGATTACATAAACATCTTCGAGTGTCGCACATCTCGAAAAATATATTTCCCCGGCAAGAAAAATAGATAAGAATAACATCTTAGCATTGTGCTTCTGTCATTTATTTGAACCAGTGACGTATTGTCGGTGAACGAGCGTCGACGTGAAAAGATAATAAATGGAACTGAACTTTCTATTGGATTGACCATTTTCTAGTCTGTTGTTTGTATTGTTAATGTATTTGGACTGATGACAACAAATAGACCGGCTGGGTCTTAAACAAGTTTGTTTTCTTTGTAAACACAAAGATGGATGGAAGTTTCATTTAGTTGAGTCCCCGATTGATTTTAAGGTTTCCCGATTTTGTTATCCTTTCGTATTGTTCTGGGGAAACGTCTTTTGTGCCGGACGAAATACCTTCGGTTTTACTTAAAGAACATTTTTAGGGTTAGTGAGTTTCTTCCCACGCAAAATTTTACCGAATAATTTTCTATTATCATAGCAAGAACATAAATTAATATTTTTAAATACTTTTATATTTACGATTATAACTGTAATAGGTTTCAGATAATTTGGCAAAATGTGAAAAAAAAATCTATGGCGTTAGTTACTTGACTCATGGAATATAAGTGGAGTAAGCACAGATGTTTCCAAAAATTAGCTTGTCCCAATAACTATGAAGCTTTATTGCCAAGCCACCTACCTGCTCCAAATTACACCAATTAGGGATTATGTGACTGACTCCCTTATCCCTAAATCAATCAAATCATCAAAATTTATTTAGAAATTCATTGGCACCTGTACAAAAAATATACGAGTTATAATGTCGTGTTTTCTCATAATTAAGTATTCATCACATGAAGATACTCGTATCAAAACACGACGGTGAAAAACGTGTTTAGTACTACACCGAAAATGTATTTAACCACTTTTACATCAGCATAGTGTTAATAATAAAACATACGCCGAACGATCAGTCTGTGTATTCAAAATATCAGAAAACCGCGTACTGAAATCAACTTTCGCTACCAAGTAGCCCTGGTGCTGACAGCTTTTAATTTCAATGCTCTTTTCATTGGCAGCTCTATGGCACGCGTCGTTGAATCGCTGAGTAAGTGATGCGATGGTTATTGTTTTTTTTTTGATGCTGAAAACGTTGCCAACGTTTTTGGGAATCAAAAGTTACTTGCAGAATAAGCATTGATTGTTTCTACTTTAGAAATGGTAATGAAAATACTTAGTAATGAATATGAGTTGTGATAAATATACTAACAAGCGATAGCAATGGCTACCGTTATCTGAAATACTAAAATCAAAGGAAGAAATAGTCGACAATTTCGACTAGATCATGAAATTATCATTTGCTCTTGTTATCTGTGTATATAAATTTCCCGTAATATTCTAAAGACGTACGGTCCGGTATTATAAATATGTTGAAGTAAGCTATTCAATACAGCTAGTAAATAATATCGTAGTACAGCGAACTGCAATCGACACTCGCTGCCAAGTAGCCCTGCCGCTGACAATTTTTAATTCCAATTCTTCTTTTGTTGGCAAATACAAACCACGCGCCGCTGAATCTCTGAATAAACGATGCAATGGATGATGTTTTTGTGTTGATGATGACAAACATCGACTGGGGATATAAATATTTTTATTTTAACAAAAAACAAACTTATTTCAGAAGTAAAAAGTAAGAGATGGTGTTATCGTAAATTTTTTCGGAAATCTTTTAGTGAATAATGCACAGTACCTACTATTTAGCCTACGCTAACATTGATAGTAATGGCATTAGTAAATAATAACAAATTACCATAAAAATCGCCTGCCTAATTCCAAATATAGCTACGAAGTACCTACTAAAACAAAAAATAACAGTATTTATAAGTACTACAATGAATTTAATCTTGTTTATGTATCAAAACTAATAACGTAGAACCTAACTAAATTGCCGCAGTTGTGTTAAATTAAAAACAAAACGCTTTACCACATAACACTGAAGTTACCAATGTTACCACTGAACTTACCAAGATAGCCGGACACCAATCCGCGTGATTTATAAGAAGCCTAACAGATCCGCGGCTCGCCATTGGCACATGCCTCGTAGCCCTGGCGGTGACAGTTTTTAATTCCACCGCTCGCCTTTTGTTGATGGATCTGAACTACGCGTCAGTTGATATAGAACGAAACGATGTGCTTTTAGCCGATATTGAAAAATCAAAAACAAAAAAACATCATGATCAGTGGTAAACGGATATTATTAAATCTAGCTTTCATTTTGAAATTTATCAGCTACACTAAAAGCTAGATATTAGTTACTAAAACGAAACTTGGAGAAGTAGGAATTTTAAAAAACTAAAATAAATGGATACAATGATTTTTTTTTAAATAGTAATTTTAATATAAAACGTTAACTAAAACTGATTCTTATTTAGATACAATGTAGATAAATATTGTACTGCAGGAGAAAGCACAAATGAGCTTTATAAGAAAACTTAACAAGAAATAACCAATTAAAACGGTGGAGAATTTTATACAATGAAATATTCGAAACAAATAAGAAAGTAACATAATTCGTATATAAATTAAATGACAAAATT